>JAJONR010002940.1:0-54939 GCA_029582245.1 Solanum etuberosum
TATCTACCCTTTTTCTCACTTAGATTCAAAGGGTTTTACTGCTACATACAAGAATAAAAAGATATCTTATTCTTTTATTACTGAACCTATTACCCGTGATATTAATGCTTTAATTGATATGAAACAAAAGCATATAAATTCCTTACAATATGAGATATTTAGCATGAATATATTTGAAACTATGAAATCTGCTAAAATACAGGAAAAAATTAAATTAATTTCCAAACAGATTGCTATTGATATTTGTGCTGATCATCCTAGTGCGTTCTGGGATAGAAAAAAGCATATTGTTACTCTCCCTTATGAAGATAATTTCTCTGAGGAAGAAATTCCTACGAAATCTTGACCCTTCCAGATGAACGCTGAATTAGTGGAATTCTGCAAACAAGAGATTGATCAGTTATTACAAAAGGGTTTGATAAAACCCTCCAAGTCTCCTTGGTCTTGCACAGCATTTTATGTTAATAACGCCGCTGAAAAAGAACGTGGTGTACCCAGGTTAGTAATAAATTACAAACCGTTAAACAAATATTTAAAATGGATTAGGTATCCTATTCCCAACAAAAGAGATCTTCTATCCAGGTTATATGATGCCAACATATTTTCGAAATTTGATTTAAAATCTGGCTATTGGCAAATTCAAATATTTAAAGAGCATTCTTATAAAACTGCTTTTAATGTCCCTTTTGGACAATATGAATGGAACGTTATGCCTTTCGGTTTAAAAAACGCTCCTTCTGAATTCCAAAAAATTATGAATGATATTTTCAATCCTTATTTGGACTTCATCATTGTTTATATTGATGACATTTTGGTTTACTCAAAAACGTTTGAATTACATATCAAACACATAGATATTTTCAAGAAAATTGTTATACAAAATGGTTTGGTAATTTCTAAATCAAAGATGAGTCTTTTCCAAACAGAGGTTAGATTCCTTGGGCACGATATATGTCAAGGAAAAATAACCCCCATTCAGAGATCCATAGAATTTGCATCAAAGTTCCCTGACATTATTACTGACAGGACTCAGCTGCAAAGATTTTTGGGAAGCTTGAATTATATTTCCCCATTTTATAAAAATCTTTCTCGAGATTTAGCCCCTTTATATGACAGGCTAAAAAAGGATTACAAAGGTCCTTGGACTAATAGTCATTCCGATGTTGTTAAAATGATTAAACAAAGGGTCAAATCTTTACCCTGCCTAACTCTAGCTAACCCGAGTTGGCAAAAAATTGTTGAAATAGATGCTTCCAATATAGGATATGGGAGAATTCTTAAGCAAATCAATCCCCATGATAAAAATGAGTATATTATAAGATTCCATTCAAGTAAATGGACTGAGGCGCAAAAGAAATACGCCACAGTAGCGCATGAAATGCTAACTATTGTCAAATATGTCTTGAAATTTCAAGATGATCTTTATAATCAAAAGTTTTTAATAAAAACTGATGCTCAAGCGGTCAAATATATGTTTGATAAAGATTTCAAGCATGACGCGTCGAAACTTATATTTGCAAGGTGGCAAGCACAGCTGGCTCCCTTTGATACATCACCGTTCTTTCCTACATTGTCATACTTTCAGGCGAATCAAGATGGGAGTCATTCCATTTCTGAATCTTATTTCCTTGTGGATGTTAACCCACGAAGTTCAATCATCCTTTGAGCTAACACGCCTTGATCAAAGCGATTCGCTCGGATCTATAACAGTTATTCGTCCTCTGGAATAACACAACTTGCTCGGACAAGATCAAACACAAATAGGAGAAAATAACTTATAAGTCGAAAACATTCCAAATTACTATCTCATAAATAGAGGTATATCAATCGTTTCACAAAGTTTGAAAATCATGTTTCAAGTCAATAGTTCGTTCATAGAGAAAATTCATGCTTAAAAAAACATCATTTTGAGATCAAGTTCAAATAATCCCAATTGTAAGGTCAATCATACACATATATATAGTTCATAATATAGAATATTCAAATAATAAGACTTAAGATGATCTTATTTCTCGCGCACACAAAGTCTTGTTAAAAACCACTTTGTAGTAACAAAATGTGTTCATACTCCATGCTTCAAAAAAAAAGATTTAATTGCATAAACAATCATTGACTCAATATTGAGTATTGACACATATCTAGATGAGTTTTATATTTTAGCTCATTTTTAAATAATAATGTGGACATATTGTTGTTTGTCATGTGAACAACGTGGTACGTCAAAACTGAATGTGTTTTTTGTTAAAAAAATAATAATAGCACGAATGGGAACATTGTTACTCCCTCCATTTCTTTTTAATTGTCCGTTGTACTTTCCGAGTCAATTTGATTAATTTTCACGAGTCAATTATATTACATTAATTCGAAATTTTAAAATAAAATTTTAGATATTCAAAAACTGTACGAAAAGTACTATAAATTGCAACTTTTTTCATATCAATATGATGAAAAAATACATCTTAAAATATTAATCAAAATTCATATTGTTTGACTCTCAAAAAGCATGACAACTAAAAAGAAATGGAGGAAGTAAATGACAATAACATAGATGAGCACAACCCTAAAAAGATGACATAAATGAGCCATCTCTCAAAGTCTAATGGAATATTTGAGTTTTTTCCCTCCATGAAATAACCACAATGCCTGTGATCTATACCTGTACTTTTTTTCATCTTGCAACCATTGAAATACATAATTGCACATAGAAAGAAGGCAAAAGGCATATTTATCCAACTTTAGATAGCATGAAGCTCTCTTATGTTGGTGTTATGCTTTCTTTCTTTTCTGTTGATATCTGTAGTTTTGGTAGGCTCTTACACCGTCATAGATCTAGACAATAAAAATTTGTTAAAAGGGAAAACTCATAGGTACTTGAAACTAATAATCCAACTGTTTATTCATGAAATAACCACAAGCTGTGGTTTATCCCTGTACTTGTTTTTCATCTTGAAATACATTATTGCGCATAGAGAGAAGCCAAAAACACAAAAAGAAAAAGAAACGAAAAACAAGGAAATCTTGATCTGATACAAATTTGTGACACATTAATAGGACCTGATCACTTCTTTGAAACTGCTGACATCCTCTTGTAGCCGTTTACTAGGGGGTACACAAATATATGACAAAACAATAGGTTATAGATCACAATTCTCTGAAACTGTAATATCCTTGTAGCCTGATTTAGAGAAGATTTACTTTCGGATGAAACGTTACTGCCCACTCTCTTCCATCTTCTTTTTCATTTTGAATTGCAATGTGGCAGGAGCACAATCCAGTGGTGTCTCACCTTATACAAAAAATCAACACCAATAGATAGAATGATCATCCAAATGACTAAAGTAGATGCACTAAGATTTTTAGCTTGTCAAGGACTAGAATATTTGCATCCCTGATATTTAACCTGTTTGCCAACTAGGGATGGACTAGCTAACTCTCAGGAGATGTGTCAGTCAACACACAAAAAGGAGGAGGAAAAAAAAACAGAATATTTGCAAGCACACAAAAATCTGTATGATAAAGTAGACTACCCTTTCAGCAGGAGGAGAATATTGGTTTAAATTTATGCTATCTTTAACAAATGTAGAAATATCCTATTACTTAGTTAGGAGGCCTCAAAAAGGGTATTGTCATTTGGATGCTATTTGCAGCTCCAATTAGACCGAAAAGGTTCTATCCTTGAGATATATTTTACCTTGTGAATTTTTGCAGTACAAACTTGATCCACTCTCCATGAGTGCAAATGCTATTTCTGTTCGATTGAACACTGCTGCCTACATCAGACAATGCCACTTATAATTGTCACCCTGTAGGTAGAGAATTATATGCTAATTGTACAATTATGTAGTTGAGCATGAGATAAGAGTACCAGATGCAGCAATGATGAACCTTGCTTGTCAAGGTAATTTGCATCAACTCCCTGAGAAAATTGAGATCAAATGTCGCAACTAAGACTGACAAATGCCATATTGAATTACAAGAGAAAGAAATCTACATAAATACCTGACTTAGGAGCTTCTTTGCAGTGCCGACATCACCATTTTTTATTGCTTCCCTTAAACCCTGCACAAAGGATAGAAAAAATATCAACTTCCTCAACAGCTCAACCACGTGATCTTACTGGTTACAATCTAGCAACGTTAAGGTACAGTTTACACCAGTAATTCCCTAATAAACCTTTTTACTCTTTAGGGCCCCTTTCGTCAATTGTTTTCTATCTTTATACAGTTACCTTGTGTTCCATGTAACTAAATGGCTGATGAATCATTTGGCTTCAAACATCTTTGAAATAACTGGGTATCCGATTTTGTGCTTCCCTGCTTCTTCAACTACACCTTCCTACAATCTTTCAGTTTTCCCAGAACCAACCTACTTCATCTATCTGTACATCTATTCCCCGTGAGTAAATTCAAGGTTACCACTGGAAAAGCAAGGTAACGCACTATACCTCTCCACTGACTTCATAATCCGCTGTCATTGTCTCCATATTGCAGCTGGTAGCTGGACCAACATTGAAAGTTGTACTGCAAAATATATGCTTAATTAGTTCTGTGATTAAATTCCTAAGGCCTAAGCAGGTAACAAATGGTAGAGCACCAAAGGTTATGGATTTGGAAGAAAACATCTTATAAACTAACACAGCGTCAAAAATAAGAACAAGACAACAAGAAAGATTATGGATTTTGAAGAAAACATCTTATAAACTAACACTTAACGTCAAAAATAGAAGCAGGTGAACAAGAAATTGGAAGTGGGAAAATCCAAAGGGGAAGTCCGACATTAAATTCTCCTTCCTCTTGTCTGATTTAAATAGAAAATAACAAAGCTGAACAGAAAACAATTTCTCTTGTTTACGGTCTCAAAAGGTAGGGGTACGGTATGCATATAACATACCCTTCCCAGACACCACTTGTGGGATACACTCGGTATGTTGCTGTGAGTCTCAAAAAGGAGGAAGGAAATAAATTGTTGATAGTAACATGTTTTTCAATTTATATCTGATATTTTCTCTAGATTTTGGAGAATTTTCTGGGGCTTATACACAATTCACTCTATAGAGAATGCTCATCAGACTCTTTGGAGTTCTATTATAAAATGGAATAACTCATACAGTGATCTTGACCCTCAAGAATATGACACTATTTAACCATGAGGGAAGGTGGAATTAACTATCAAGGGAAAAATCCTCATCGAATAAGTGTATAAAAGACCAATGTGGCCTTGGTTTGATTTCACAAGTTACAATAATACCGTTATGCTAACCATATTACTTTATTTTGCCAATCTTCATGCAAGTTCACTAAAAGAATATGCATGCCTACTCTCTTGTAAGATTCGGATTCTAACATATATAGACAAAGTTACCAGTTTCAAAAAAAAAAAAAAGAATATGCATGCCTACAATATGCAATTAGAATTACTATTTATATCTACCATTACTTCCACCATCTGTTCGTGTATATTTCTTTGCACATTCTCAAAAAGCATATGTTTACTACACTTTTTGAACCTTTTCATATCTAGTATCAAAAAGACACTTTAGAATTCATTAAATTCTAAACATCTAAACTCCTGTCATAATCTCTGACTTGGGAAAAGTGCCCATACTTTTTCTCTCTTTGAAATATGCTACAACAAGAAAAAAAATTCCAAGTGATAGCTCTTTTCAGTTCATATTGAAGACAAAATCTTCTTCATTACAGGCGATAAATCATTTGAAGTAATCGACTCAGGGGATCAGTTGTTTTTTGTAAAAAAAAAGATGAGGCATCAAAAAGATTGACTGAAGATTGTCTCTTAATAATTTTATAAAGCATAGAAGGGTTTTAACTAGCAAATTTACAACCAAAAAAACTGAATAATTCAAAAAACAAAAATATCTCAACAAACCAAAACAACCTAATAAAAATTTAACATTCAAATAATCCTAAACCTAATTAACTTAATTATTAGGTTAAAAAGAAAATTACTGTAGTAACTTAAAGCAATTTTCAACACTCCTCCTTTGCTTTAGTTACTGCAATTTTAAAAAGTTACTCCTCCTCAATTTTGTTTTGACAGTTGATGCTGAATTCGTTTGATTATTTTGAACTTGCACAATTTTTTATATTGATCTTTCTCTTCTTCTTTCTTTTTCTTCTTTCGATTTGTGCTTAAAAAACACCCTCAATAATCTTGTCTTGTTTGAAAGTTCTTTTGGAAGTGCTCTCATCTTGACAGTGATAGGATTTGTAAGGAGTGCTTGTGAGAGTTCTTCTATTACAACATTCCATAAATTATAGGTTTCAAAATATGATTTCATTATCACTAACCAAATTTGATAGTTTTCATCGGTGAAATTTGTGGGGCATTGAAATAGAGACTGCTTGTCATGGTTGAAAATAAGTTTAAAATGGATATTGATTGAAAATAGCTTGTGCATTGAAAATAACCACGACAGGTTAAAAATAGCCCTAAAGGGTTTAAAATAGTTGTGACAGGTTGAAAATAATTCTTTAGAAGAACTCACATCCCGTAAAATCAATGAGGCTCTTATACAGTTATACCACTGTTGGTTTTTTGTAAAGATGAGGCAACAAAAAGATTAATTGAAAATTGTCTCAATAATTTTATTAACCACAGAAGGGTTGTAAATAGCCAACTTATAACTAAAAAACTGCATGATTAGTTACTTGTATGTGTTGAGAGTCGATAAAGCATGTTTGTTTGGTCTTCATACATAGTCAGTGGTGGATATTTGTTGACTTGACAATGCTTGTATGAATAAGTTGTTAAATTGTGAAGCATGTCTTTAGATGACTTGTAATTGTGATGTGCACTTGTTATATTCATTGTGTACTTGATATTATCCTGAGAGATAACTAAATAGAGAACATACATAGATATGTTGAGAGGATTGAGAATATGTAAACTATTCTAATGATTAGTGGCTCGACTCTGATGTGAGCTTACGCTCAAACAACTATGTGATGGATCAGGTACCACGCAGGTACGGTACATAGACACCTAGGGTCCCCTACAAGTCATGACTAGTTGGGCAAGATTAAAGTCTCGTTAGCAAGTGTGTACAGATGAGTGACAGTGGTGAGTTTAGCTTTAGTATATGGTACAGAGTGAGACTGATGATATATAGAGACTTTACAACTGTGAATCAGTGTGGTTATAATTTCATGATTATGTGTGACTGCTTTATATTTGCAGAGTTTGTGATGACTATTATGTCTATTTTTGGTGACTTATATGTCCAGTGATTGTTTGACATTGACATGTCAGGAATGGGGTTATTACCTGGCTGCTGTTGACTACTTGAATTGCTAAGTTAATTGATTACGTGTTGTTGTACCTCCCTACTTGGTTTACTTGGCTTATAATATTTACTTGTTACTAATCTGAGTCGGCCTAGATTGCCTGCCAATACAGTGTTTGTACCGATGCTACTCCTGCACTTTTCGCAGACTGTGACTCAGAATCTTTTATGCGACCTCGTATCTAGCGCAACCGGTTGACCAATCTGAGGGTGAGTTATTCCTATCTAGGCAGCCATAGATCTTTTTGGGACAAATGTCTATTTCATTCTAAAAGTTACCAAGTTCAAAAATAAAAATGTCTATTTCATTCTAGACATTGTTTTATTTGATTAGTTTTTATATTCTTAGATATTGTTAGTTAGAGTCCTTGTATAGTGACTTTTGAATCTTGGGGATGTAATAGTTAGATATTCGCACTTTATCTTATTTATACTTGAGAACTCTTATTTCATGTCTTAAATGTGTCTAGATGTACGGTTATGGCATGGTTTAGTTGGTAAGATATGGTTTGCCCACCAGAGTGTTAGTGTGGGTGTCAATCACGATAATTTGGGTCGTGACAAGTCCCTTGCCCGAGACCCCTTTAGATTGTTGTTTCAGATTCATTAAATTATTAAAAGAGCTTTTAAAGATCATAACATGCTCAAATGGATTTATGAGGGAAATGATGACAACCACAGAGGTCATCAAGAACTTTGGAGCAATCTTCCAACCATCATGAGCTTGGAGGACTTAAAGAAAGCATGGAAGGAAGAGTTCAAAAGGCCACTAATATGCTCAAGTGGTTATATTATTAAATTGGTCATTTTTGTAATATAGCTATTTTTGCAAGACTAGTAAAAATAGTCTGTCTTTCACAATAGAGTTAGCTAGCTTTTGACTGACATTTGGTGTTTAGGCTCCTTTGTGAGTAATAAGGAAAATCCTCTTATCTCTCCAATTGAACCCTCCTGATCGCTTTTGTAAGCATTCCCTTGTATGAGTTCAATTTCTCTTTCCCCCCATTGGATTTATTCTAGTAATAAATATCTTTTAAAGCTAGATGATCCTTTCTTTCTTCTGAATCTCTTCACACTCTCTTTCTATTTTTTAATCATATCCTTGGTATCTTATCTTGCTTGTTTGGTTGTGATTCAATTTATTATATTGCATCTTGAATTATATCAGACCTACCTGTTTTATCAGTTCCTTGAACCAAACAAGCTCTCTGAGTTATCGAGAAGAAATTTAGAGTCAAAAGATAACCTGTAGTTATCCAAAATGTCATCCCAAGTACATACGATTTCCCAAAATAATAACCCAAATATTTGAATTCCGCCAAAACAAGGATTCTAATATTAGTCAATTAAGACTTGAGTTATTGAAGATAATAACATCAACTACATCCTAAATTAACCTGGAGGCCAACAATAGAAAGTCCATAAAAAAGGTAACACAACTCAAATAAAAATGCTGCTAATGTTTTCTCGTGAAGAATATTTAATTTTTTTAAAAATGAAATATTTTACCCCCTTTGTCCATGAATGCCCTGCTAAGTATTAAGTTGAATGTTAAACCTGTAGGTTGTGCAATTAGTAGGTGCGGAAATATCTAAGACCATGGTTCCTTTCCATTCAAGGATTAGAATAGAAGAATTAAGTACATTGAGACGGTCAAAACTCAGGTCTATTTGTGTTTTCCTGGTTTCTGATACATAGGTATAGGTTCCTTTATGGAGGGTAGTTATATACCATCTTATTAGACCTATTGTCTTCCTTTGACATACACATATCTTTATCAATTGGGTCTGTGTTTCAACCATTCCCTGGTGAGTGTTGTTTCAATGACATAGTTAATGACAATGCTTCCGAGACAAATAACATAACCTTGACTCAATCCCATAAAAGTTACAACAGCCATAAGAAAAGAAAGACTGTCTTTGAAGAAAATAGACTGGACTTATTTCTCCAAAAGGACAACTAGATACATCAGTTACATACCCTTGCTTGTTGTCTGATGTCGAAGCTCTACTTGTTGGAATTTTATTTTCCTTCTTTGGTTTTGGATTTATGTTTACAATTGGATTTGGCATAATATTTCCCTGCTGAAATCAAAAGAAAATATAAGGGATTGTCATTTGCTAAAAAGCATTTGAAGGCCAGTAAATATGTCCTTTCCTGTGAAGCGATGGATGTTGTTGGTGTAGCTGACACTTGACATATACACAAAGGCATCCCACATTTGCAGTCTGTGATGCCTACAGCAGGAGTCTGCTTGACAGTGTCTTCAGTTTTGATATCTGCAACGGCACCGACATCTAAAGCAGAAAATGAATCTTTCAGGGCATTGACTTCACTTGCAGAAGCTATCACGCCATCTCCAATGGGTCTACTAAGAATCAGATTAGTAAAAAGATGTAAAACTTTTAAGTGTCCTCAAAAAGAATTAAAGATAGTAATTAGCAATTCTGTTAAATGAGGTATAAATTGAAAAGAAGCACGATGTATATAGGCAGATAATTTTCTCTTCAGACTATCAACACAGATATATCAGAATAGCCTTTCAATCTCATCAAAGATTTTAGGGAAGTATAAATGAACAAAGGCCTGTTTGGATGGGCTTATGAAAAGTAACTAATAAGTCAAAAGCTAAAAGTCATAAGTAGATGATACCCTACATTTGACTTTTGACTTATTTTTAAACTTTTTGGCCTAAAAGTGAATGCTTAGAAGCACTTTTTAACCTTTCCAAACACCTCCAAAACTTAAAAAATGCTTAAAAGTCAAAAGCACCTAAAAATAAGTTAATCCAAACGGGCACTAAATCTATGGCCTCAAACCTCAAAGATGAAACAATCATACCCTTCCAACATATTGCAGTACTGAAATATGATGATCCTTGGATCAATGTATACACCAAACAGAGCCAAAACTGGCTACTTTTCAAGACTTTCCCATTTCTTTTAAGTCCTGAATCCAAGTGCTTAACAGATGGTATCACAAGCAACTCTTCAGACTGTTTCCAGCTCCTTACATTCTTTAACAAATAAGGGCGGATGCTACTCTCTAGCTTCTATTCTCAAAAATGATGCACCAGTAAGGGCTTCAACAATTTTAAGGGTTTTTATTTATTATTATTTTAGTTTTGAGAACAGTGTTTATTTATTAAAGTAAGTGTTTCCTGCTTGATGGCAGATTTTTAGTCTTTCATGTACTAGTCGCCAATCACCCATGATCTAATAAGAGTATAATATTACTTCCTAGATAAAAGATTCTTAATGACTTACCTTGTGCGCACCCAAAGGGTAGCGGCTGCGGGTTTCCCTTGCCATAAAAAAAAAGATTCTTAATGACTGAAAAATTGGAGGTTATGATTGAATAAGGTGAGAGAAGATGGAATTCCAAGAATAAATTCCTCATAACTCTATGACAGCATCTCTGACTTTAGAATTTGGGGAAAAATAAAAAGCATTTTTGCCATCAATATTGAGAAGTATATGATATTACATTGATAATAATGGCAGAAATTTACCGAGAGGAGTTATTAAAACAATCTCCACAAACTCTAACACTTGAGTGAAGACCAAATTGTGGCAAGGCCTGAAAAGATTTTGGGTATAAGCACAAAAGGTAAGCTAACAAAAAGCATAAAAGATACTTAAGGAAAGAGGCATGGAACAAATAGAACTGACCATCTGATTTGCTGAATGTTCAGCACATAATGTTCGGCCGCAACATCTGCAATGGTGCTACAAAATAGGATGAAGAATGTCAGATACAATATTTGGAACTATTTTTTACGTTTTTTTTTTTTTTTTTTTTGGATTAGAAAGTAAGCAAAACATCCGGAACTAAATTAAAATAATAGCGGAAACCTTGCTCAGTCCCTGCAGGTTAATTGAACAGGTGATAAACAATAGGGACAACACGAGTTAAAAACGAAATTATTAGGTCTAAAAGGAACAGAAAGACAGGCATCATCAAAATAAAAAAATACCTAGTCCAATCACAAACAAGAGAATTTGATATGCAATACATTTTAAATCTTGTGACTAAGTTCATGCATGACCACAAGGGAAACAGCATATAGCTAAGTAACAAATATTAATACAGCTGTAAGCAGAGATATGTCCCAGCATCCATGGCAATTCTCTCTTTTCTTATAATAGACTGGATTACTTTCTTCATTTATAGCCTACTAATCTGCTAAGGCATGGAACAGAAAATAGGTAATATCAAGACATGGAAATGCAGTCCTATAGTTAGATCAGGATCTCATGGGTTTGGTGGAACATGAGTTTTTCATGTAGGTCCAACTTGTCAAATGAAAAAAAATGGTCAAACTCATCGGTAGCCCCCTAAAGTTGGCACCAAGTTTCACTTAGACACCTCAACGGGGCGATGTTCATTTTAGACACCTTATGTAGGGTCCCGCTATGTCATTTTGACACTTTTTTGACAATAAGCAAAAAGCTGAAGGAGAGTGTAATACACTCGTTGATGACGTGGCAAACAACCAATTAAATGATTACATGTGTAATTTTAAGTTAAAAATTATTTTAAAATCTATTTAGTAAATAAAATAACAATATTATTCTAAAAAACTTAATTTAACCCCCCCCCCCTCCGCCTCCCCGAAGGTAGTTGTCTTCTCTACTACACCCAACAATTTTATTTTATTTTTAATCTAATATTTTTAATTGTTTCGGATCTCTTTTTTTTTCTTTCTATTTTGGTGTTGTTTTGAAAGAAAAAGAGAGGAGGAAGGAGGGAGAGAAAGAAAGAAAAAATATAAAATATGAGTGTTGGTATCCATTTTTTCCGACGAAAAAGGTGGAGATCGGTGATGGTACCTTACCCTCCTTTCCCATCGAAAATCGTCCTTTTTCATTACACTCAAAATCCCATTTGTACTTTTATTTTAAATTAATTCTTTTCTTTTACTATTTTTCATATTTATTCTTTTTTTCTTTCTTTTTAGTGTTGTTTTGTGGGAAGAAATGAGGGAGAGGAAAAAAGAAAGAGAGAATAAATATGAAATATGAGTGTTGGTATCTATTTTTCCGGCAAAAAAGGTGGAGGGAGGTGATTGTAGATTTAGAGAAGTAATACAATGAAGAAGAAGAAAAATTACTTCAAAACGGATTTGAATAAAAAATTCAACCTCCATTGGAGAATTTAAGCTTCAAAAAATGGTGGGAGGTGGTAGCTTGAAAAATGAAGAAGAAGAAGAGAAAATAAAATAAAAAATAGCTAAATTGAGCCTTTCACGCTCTATTGTTGAGTGTATCACACTCACTTTGACATGCCAGCAAAAAGTGTCAAAATGACACAACGGGACCCTACATGAGGTGTCTAAAATGAACATCACCCGGTTGAGGTGTCTAAGTGAATCTTAGTGCCAACCTTAGGGAGCCACCGATGGGTTTGGCCAAAACAAATCACATCACCATGGATACTTGTTATAGAGTCATACATGGGTAATGTTCATGCAAGGTGGGGCCCTCAAGATGATAAAGATAGAAACGTTAAGAGAGGATAAATAGATCAGATGCAAATTGCAAATTGCAACTTTTTGTGGCCTTAAAAAAGGCGGTAGTTTAGTTTTTTCAGTAGAATTCTTTTATGAATTGATTTTCTATGCTAGTTGATCCTAGTTTTCATTAATATCTTGTAATAAGGGTCTTTATTTAAAGATGCAGAAGGAATAAAAGAAACACAGGGACTTTACATCAAAAGAACAAGAGCTCTGGAACTCTCTCTAACAAGTCCTAAGGTTATAGGCTCCAATTTAACGAGCTTATTTGTTTTATCAAAATGGGTGCTCACAGAATAGAAACAAGGAGAAGGATCTATTAAGCACAGACTTTCCAGTGAATCGCCCTGTAGCAAAATCCGTAGTGCGTGGCCATAACAACTTGGTATCAGAACCAAACACCATGGGCAATCAAAGCAAACTTGAAGAGTGGAGGTGCAGGCTGCCAATTAAGTGTGAATCGCAGAAGCAATGGAACAATCTGAATTGGGAATGATTGCTCAATTGCAACAGTTATCGTCACAATTGCAGGAGTTTATTATTGAGATAAGCAAAAACCAAGGAAGAGATTCTGATGCGGGAGTGAGCAGCAATATAGGTTACCATCCCTACAAACCAGAAAAACAATTCAATTAATTCGTAGGAAATAGTGTGGTATCAAGATACACAGAGCTGGATTTCCCTTCTTTTGATGGATCCGATGACCCATTGATTTGGCTACACCGTTGTGCGAAATTCTTCTCAAATCAGAGAACAGATGAAGCGTATAAGTTGGGCTTGACAGCATTCTATCTTCTAGGTGAGGCACAGTTATGGCATCATCAATTAGAAAGTATCACTAACTTGACTGGTCGGAGTTCAAGAAATATTGTACTCTCAGGTTTGGCCCTCGACCGGGAAGTAATACATTAGGAAATCTGGTTGACTTGAAGCAAATGGGCTCAATTGAAGAATTTCAGCGCCAATTTCGAAAATAGCTATCCAAGGCAGCGAGTATGTTTGCGTAGACCAGCAAATTAGTCTGTTCACTGCCGACCTGATTGATTCCATTCAACTTGATGTTGAGATGCATAGTCCGCCAGATTTGGTTCATGCCATGAATATAGCTTCGAAAATTTAATGCAGGCAACATCTTCTTGAAACGAAACCTAGTGAGGGACTCAAGGCTATTTCAATACTACTGCAACTTCAAACAATTCCAACTCCTAAGGGCAACAACCCACTAAGTGGGATTACTGAACCAAAATTATTACGTACATCTTCTACTTTTATAAGAAAATGACAAGGGCTGAAATGGCAGAGAGAAGGGCAAAGGGATTGTATTATAATTATGACTGTATTCAACCGGGTATCAATGTAAGAAATTGTTTTAATTGGAACTTGCTGAACCAGATGATGAAAATCTTGACCACAAAGATGTGCAAGAGGCACCCAAGGGTGTGGCCTAGTGGTCAATGAAATGGTTGAGAATCCTGAGGTCTCTAGTTCAAAACTCAGCGAGACAAAAAACACTAGGTGATTCTTCCCATTTGTCCTAGACGTGGTGGACAAAGTTACCTGGTACCTATTGCTGGTGGGAGGTGACACACTAGGTGATTCTTCCCATCTATCCTAGCCTTGGTGGACAGAGTTACCTAGAAGCTTTTGTTGGTGGGAGGTGACAGATATCCTGTGGAGTTAGTTGAGGTGTGCGAAAGCTGGCACGAACACCATGGTCATCAAAAAAATAAAAGATGTGCAAGAGCCTGAAATTTCCTTGCATGCCATCACGGGACAAAAGCACGCAATAACAATGCAGTTACGGGCACCAATGAAGGGTCAAGCATTACTGTGTTTGGTTGATTCGGGCAACACACACGATTTTATCAATTACACAGCAGCACAACACTTAGGGATGCAAGTACAATCGGGGACAAGTGCAAACATTTCAGTTGCTAATGGAGAAAAGGTTTACAGCAAGGGAATTGGCTCTGCGGTCTTTTTTTTTATATTGACAACCATATTTTAAAAGCCTACTTGCGATCTCATGTGCCAAATTGTGGTTGTATATGGACAAATGAGGTCACATGTCTGCGCAGCGGACTACTTTGTACCCTTCCGGTAAAATGGTCATAACATTTTGCTCTGAACTTGGATTGACAAACGGTTTGATTTGCAGGAAAGAAGACTCATAGAGCTTTAATTTGATGGTCGAACACCCTCTAAATCCATGTATATTAGGAGATACACTCGTTTGAAGTTAGACCATGCACGAGATCATTTGAAACAATCAACCTTTAACCATAGTGCAACCTTCAACTTGAACTTTTGTGCTAAGGTTCCACTTGACCCATAACCTTACATTTACACTTCAAATACATATTTATATTGGTTCCTTGATATATTTAGCCACTTACCACCTTATCCTCCCAAGTTGAACATATCCATCGGTGTTTGACTAGTTGTGCTATGGCATAGAGATACGGGGCATTACTACTTTAATTGTGTCAAGGCTGATAAATTTGTTATCTTATTAAGGCTTACAACAACCAAAGAAGCTGCTATGAGTCGAGTTGCAATGAATTATACGTCCTTGCTTTCTCATCAACGATTCCATGGTCATTTGGCCACGTCTTTCGTTCTATGTGTGTTATGTTTCTTGACACCAACGCTCTTATATCAAGCACGCCAGATAAAAGAAATAGAAATTATGATAAAGAAATCTTTTATGAAAGATATGAACGAGGAGAAGGATTTGAATTTGGATGGTAAAGATGCCAAGTCTGTTCAGTGCAAAGTATTAAGAATGGGATCCTATTTAACTGTTGTTGCAGCTTCTGCAAATAATTCTCACATCTTATAACCCTACTAGTGGAGAATTCATAGAGAAGTTTGCCTGGGTTGAAATAAATTGACTTTTGACAGTGGTGGCTTCATTATTCAGGACTGGACCTGGTTGTTTGATTGAGCTAATAAAGTTTGACATGGGAGGATTAAGTTGGCTTCCATTTGATCGTGCAAGGATGAAGTTTCTCACCCTTGAGGGCAAGGATGTTGTTAATGTGGGAGTACTGATATAATTCAGACAGCTGGGGGGAGTAATATATGTTTCCAGAAGTGTACAAGGGAGTTGAGTTAGTAATTTACCCACTAGTTATTAGAGTCCAATAAGAAGTTATTGCATTTCCCCTAAGTTCCTTTTGTTTCACTTTCCCTCTAGGTCTTACCTTCCTTATATGTAACAGAGTTGCTTATTTTCAGAGTTATCAATGAGAATACTGCTATAGTTAGCTTAGCTCATATCTTGCAATTCCTTTCGTAAAATCCCCAGTTGTAACATGTTCATCCATCCTTTTTCTTGGTTGGGAAACAATTCAAATGTTTTTTGACAACCTGATTGTTAATACTCATAACTGTATTAATTAACTGGTTAATTAGGTACATCACAGAACTTTTCCGTGAAAGATAACGGTAGAAATCAATAACAATCATTCCTTCACTCCATTCATCATTCATAACACAGCGTCAGAAAGCTCTTATTGCTGAAAAGGCAGCGATAACTCAGCTTTTAAGCAAATTAATTCCACCATAATTAAAGGTGAGAAATGAACCTCTCAAAAACATCAAGCATAGACTGCGAAATTAATCACTATGCAGAAATGAACGTACTAAAAGTTTAAAAAACTTGAGTCATCAGATCAAACTGTTGTACAGATGAAAATGTCAGAAAGAATCTAGAAGAGTACCCGTCGCCGGAAAGTATTGAAGCTGCAATTGCAGACATCACAACGTGAAGCTTCTTGGAATGGCGGTGGTTCCGACGACATCTTCCGATCTCCGATCTCGGATCTCGCTTACTCGCTCGCCCTCCCGCTCGATTCACTGCTATTCCTGATATTTTCAGAGAACCTCTTTTTCTTCTTTCTTTTTTTCCTTTTACTACTACTATTCTTCTCAAAATTGGGTCATCTACGTGGGCTGATCCAACTCGATTAACAAAAAAAAATTACAAATTGAATTTAAGTGAGTGTTTGACTACATTTTCTTTTTAAAATTTGAAAAAAAATAGATTTTTCTTTTCAAAGTAAAAAAATTATATTTGAAAATTGAAATACAATTAATATTATTTTTGACTTTTTACGAGTGATTTAGATTGAATTTTTTTTTTTGTTGTTTTTCAAATTCTTGAAAATTCTAAACTCAACTTGAAGTTGAAGTTGAATTTGGATTCTGAACTTTACAGGCTAATGTGTTTTTCAGAGTACAACTCTAGGAAAAAGTGAAAAAATTTCATGGTCAAACGGCTCCTTATGTTTAGTATGAATAGGGATTTTATAAAATATTCATGTTTGGTAGGTCAAAAATTTTGAAAAATATTTTCTCCAATAAAAAAAGTTCCTTAAAAATAAGAAAAAAAATTCTTTGTGAAAATAGTGGAAACAAATTTCAAAAGTGACATTAAACTCTTTCACATCCTCCAACACAGTTCATCCCACTCTCACCCCCTCATATTTCCCACCTTCACCACCCCCACACCCTCATCTTTCATAGTGTTTGCTTGGATTACATATTGATATTTTTGAGATAATATTTTCTATTTATAGGTTGTGAAAATAAAGAGGCCAAAAATACGATGTTTTTGAAAAGTTTATGAAAATAAATGTGTCAAAACTTATTTAAAAAGTGAATGACAATAGCAACTTTTGAAATTATTGTAGGCAACTTAATTTGTTTTACTTAGACATAGTTATATAGGTGAGTCTAGTGTTACTTGCTTGAGTTATGTTGGGAGTGTTGATGTGCCTTGAATTTATAACACATCTTATATCTTTTATTTGATGTTGCTTCTATACTTGTTTCACCATATATTTTTATGTTTCTATGTTAGTTTAAACTTTTTGTAGGATTGTGATGATTATATGGCCAAAAGATGAAAAACACAATAAATTGTTAGTTTTTGATGATTTATGTTTTTATTCAAGACTGCATATTAGTTGACAGGTCGTAGAACGAATTGTAGAATGAATCGTGAAAAAGATAAAAAAAAAAATATCAATTAGGACCATACTGAAATAATCAAAATGCGAAGAAGAAGAGAGTCACAAAATCAATTGGCGACCTGTACTTAGAGAAGAAGGACAAGAACTATTAAAAAAAAACTTGTGACCAAAGATACAGAGCGTGAAAGAATTCACGCTAGCTGAGTAAAATTCATGAGGCGAATCCAACAATTCCTAAGGGGAAATTAATGGTGGCACAAGCAAAATCCACAGACCGCATATCATTTGTCAGTCGTGGATTGACTCTTGAAGTATGTCGGTGGATGAATTTAATATTTTTATAATTTTAATTTTTTGGACCATTATAAATAGACATGTTAGGTCTCAATTGAAGAGAGACGACGGTTTTTTAGTTGTAGACTAGTTAGTAGTTTGTTGTCGTTGATCATCTTTTACAAGTTTTTCTATTTTTGTTCAAGAAAGAAGATTATCAATTTTCTTTCAAACTTTCAATATTCATAGTAAGTTATACAATCTTCATCTTTATATTCTTATTTTTTAACTTTCAGTATGAGTAGCTTAATTCTTAACTGAGGTTGTGAAACCTAATGAGATAGTAGAGTTTATAAAGTTATTTGTGTGGTTGCATATTACTAAAATTATAAGATACCAAACTTATTTTTGTTTTTACATAATAGGTTAATGGTTGCAATCATTAATCTACATCATAATATCTTAGTCTTTAAACTCAGAAGAGCGGGTTAGAATTTGATATAATAAGCTTTGCAGGAATTCAAGGCGCTAATCCTCGTTTGATAAATTTATATCCGAAATAATAAAATTTACTTGGACTATTTGATCGATTTTTTGTCAATAATTCATATAGTTGCGGAAGCCTCATATGTAGATAAATCATTCGTGACACTCGAGAGATTGAGTGATAGTGCAGGAGACTGAGTGCATATTTGTGATCTAAAGTAATTGTAGTTGTATTATAACCGACCAACAAAACAATTCATTGTTGGGACATAATATCAATGTTTTAATCTTATAAGTTTTACAATCCTATTTACTTATTACATATTTATTTTTTGCAACTTTATTTTAGCTTCAATCTTTCTACAACCTTAATGAATAGAATTCGACTATAAGTTTGGTAGCCATACCGATACTATAATCTTCAAAAGTTCTTCAATATTTCTTGTGTTTTCCACCCCAACCTAGTTGTGTTACTATTATTGATCATGAATGTGTTTCATCATTTGATAGTGTATCTTGAGTGTATCACCTGGCTTAATGGTATGATCCAAATCTTATGTCGACGAATGTAGTTTCAGACACTTGTCATATAAAATTATAATTCTCAGTTAACCATTTTATTCCTTTCATTTCATGTTCATAGTTAGCCTAAACTCTTATAATTATAAGTCATGCTTTGTTTTAAAATCTTAAAAATCATAGTTGCAAGATTCATATGTAATCATATGTCATAATTCATACAAGGGGTGAAAAAAAGGTTTGAAAGCCCCGTGAAAGTTTTGGAGTCCTCTCTCTAGAATCTCAAAGGTGTAGTTTATACATGTCAATTCCTGATTATTTTATGCTCTCATTCATGTTCTATACTCGATATTCAATAACACAATGTTAAACCATCAAGATATCTTGCCTTAGTTCGAATATACTCTAAATCATCTTATCCAATAAACTTTGCTCTACTTGTTGCTGTGAAATATGCACAAATACCATTAGCTCTTTGTCAATACCTAAGGACGTAGTCATCCTATTATTTACCTAACAAATACTTGACTCTAGGTACATATTTCAATCAATCACTATCTCTAGTTTTTCACTACTATATTCCTAACAAATACTTGACTCTATGTACATATTTCAATCAATCACTATCTCTAGTTTTTCACTACTATATTCCTAACTTCATACTTGGCTCTGGCACTCATTCAGCTATTTATGGCTTACAACACCTCAAATCATATTATCCATCTAGTGGTGACATTACCCAAGCCTTGAGATGCATACTCTTCCTTTAGAGGATGTTATTTGCATCAAAAGTGTCACTCCCCAAATTAGGGGGAGCAATTGGTACTCAGTACTTTATTCGATCAAGCTAGTAATTGAAACACAATTGAAAGGGAATAACAAGGACAAACGAGTCACAATGACTGCTGAAGCAAAGTAACTGATAAAGTAGAAAGCCGACAAGGTTGCAACTAAAACCATATATACAATAAGCTGACAAGGCTATAAACAAAAAGTTGAAAGATCCAACAAAGTATCTTCATAAGTCTCTATGAATGGTATAGCTCCAGTGGTTGAGACAAGGCCCCAAAAATACCATAAATTGTACAAAAAAAAACTCATGTATGCAAAATCTACAAACAACCACAACTCCAAGAAGAATGGAGTATACTAATCCTCAACTGGCATAACATTGCAAAGGTCGATCAGATCCTCTATTTAAACTTGTAGCACAAATGCAACATCCTCAGACATTGTGACGTTAGTATGAGTTAAAATGTACTAATATGTAAGATGAAAAGTAGAAATATAAATAATTATGGTAAAAGGGGTAATAGAAACACCATCTGAAATTGAATCCTGCTAGCAACAATAGACAGACCACTAAACTTAGAATACTCAACTTTGTATACAATGCTTATATGGAAATGTACATGAATACATGTACATATACATGCATATGCATGAATGCTCATTCGACTAATTTCTGGCAATGAAGTCATGTTTGATAGCTAATTGGTATCATCTCTGTCATTTTGTGGCTATGTACTGTATACATGACTAGGAAAATACGCCCCACCCTTTTTAGATTATAGTTCAGGAGTAGATCCATATAACATGTCATGATATGAACTCTGAATGCATATAGTATGTCATAAAAATAACTTAGCCAATTTTTTCTCTTTCGTGCTTAAAATCTCCCTATGATTTCATTCAACCTTCATGCAACCATTTAGATCTATAAAGCTCATAATTGAATCGATGCTCTTGACTCGACTTCTACTTAGCAAACTAGTGATTTAGGAACTTAAAAGGAGACTAACATTCTTAACTTGATATATTATAAACAACTCCAAGTTGATAATAGTATGATCCTTTTTAGAAATAAGATTGTTTGATAAGTATCTAACCAAAATTATAGAGTACAAGATCTAGTATTAATATCATTTTCAATAACATTTGTCATTTCGTAAAACCTTCTTAATAGAAAGAATGACTTAATAACTCCCTTAGATGCAACATAACAATTCTACAATATTCCAGCCTCACTTTTAGGATAATAGCTCGCTGCTATAGGTAAGGAATAAGAAACTTGACAGAAAATAACTTTAATTGTCAAACATACTTCATAGACTTACAAGTGTCATAATGATACAATACGGTCAAGGAATAAAATTAGTTTACATCTTAATTCCCTTCACATGGGGTCTTCCTATTAATAGAATAGTCAAAAGGACACATTCGTTGATTTGTACTTTTTAGGATTGGTGTGATATGAAAAAGAGAGCTTTGTCTTAACATACCTTGAATACAAGCTTTAATAACGTGGTATGGATAATCAATTTCCTTTCTAAAATTAAATAAATTATAACTATATATTTCTGCTAAATCTTCTCTACATGTGATAACGCTTAAATTACTTGTAAAGCGATTAAACAAGTAAGCGGTCGTTAGTAATCTAATAGCCCAACTTATGAAGTTGGGGTCAAATTCCACAAGGAATAATATATCGTCAATTGAAAAGATAAATAATTACAAGCTACTAGTTTGAATCCAAACAATCAATACAAAATTATATAAGAAGATGATTTTAGTAACAATTACAGATAGGGGAAAAGATCTTTTCAAGCAAGGAATCAAGGGGAATGGGAAACTAATTTACTCTCAAAAGATTCATTGTAACTCAATCTCATGCAATTCAATCATGGGTAGAATCATATATACCTTGGAATCACAATTATCCACCTATTTCTATCAAACATAGGCAAATATATCTCAACTAGTTCTCTCGAATCTAGCTAAGTAGCAAACAATTAATCCAATCATATGCATTGCAAGGAATAACTATCTGTAGCTATCTTCCTATATATGAGTTGTTACACCTAATCAACTTTTCCCAACCTCAATTGATTCTCTCGAACTCAATCAAAGTAAATAGGCGGGTCCAAGGAGTGATCAATTTCATTAGGAAAGCAATTTAAGTGTGAAATTGATTCGATATTCAAAAACACATTTCATAAATGAGAAGCATTCCATCAATTACAAAAGAAAAAAAAGAATAAAATCAACAACCCTATCAATTGTTTATCTCTAGCACAAAACCCCAAATCTCCAATGATCAATTACATCCACAATTCAAGCAATATGAAGTGTAACACCCCGTATCCTAGACAGACCAGATTGCAGATTTGAGAAACTACAGGTGCCACCTACGGGCACCACCTACGGACTGTAGGGTGACCCACGGTCCGTCCTGGTGGTCCGTGGTTCACCACCTAGAGCCCCTCCCAGAAAAGCCCAGAAAAATTATTCTAAGTCCAGATCTACGCCAGGACCTACAGACCGTAGGTCAGACCATGGTCTGTGATCCAGAGCCGTAGGTCGGACCCCAGATTTCAAGCCCAGAACTCCAGAAAATTCAGCCAAGGCATGACCCACGGCCAGGACCTACGGACCGTAGGTCAGACTATGGTCCGTGATCTAGGTCCATGGATCGTGGCCTTCAGGTCCATGCCCTAGACTCTAGTCGACGGACGACCAGCACGGACCGTCGGTCCAGCTACGGTCCGTTGGTCTGGTCCGTCGGTTGGTCCGACAATAGTTAAGTCAGGGGTCTTTTGGTGTTTTCCTTATGCGTTGGACCCCTAAACTACGTCGTCTAACCCCTAAACTACGTAGTTTTTATCAGTTTAAGCCTAGTAACTTAATTAGAACTTACCCTAGTCAATTCATTCTCCAAAATTTAGCAAACTTAGAGCAAAATAGAGGATGAAGTCAAGTAGACCTAGTTCAAGAACGCAACAAGGTTTCTTCAGTTCCAGCCTCGAAATCAAAAGATTTCTCCGTGGAATTCATCACCAGGTATGTGGAATTTCACTAGTGGGTTTCTTTCGCCCATTAGGTCCCTATAATTCAGTCAGATTCCCTTGATATTATCTAGACCTAGGGTTTCTTGAATGTTAGAAATTGTTGGGTTTTAACTGTTAGAATGATCCAAATCAAATTATCATGTTGTTGCTCAGTTTCTTGCATGAAATTCAGATCCCTAGCTATGTAGTTCCTTTAGTTCATAAATTACACATGCTAGGCCAGCTATTTTAGTTATATACATGCTTCAGTTTACGAATGTCATATTATCAGATATAATTATTGCATTCTCAGAGTTTGCATGTCAAAATATCTAGCTATCCATGTTTTACAGAATTCAGTCATAATGTGTTACATACATATTCAGTTGGGAGTAGACTTAACACTGAGTTGGACAAGGGTTTAGTGTACCCATATAGTCCCAGAACTACGTGCCTTCGTAGGTTGTAAGTTCCCTCTGTGGGCATCATTTTAGTGATCACGCCAGTCATGCCTTTATACCTCTGGCAGGGTATATTGGGTCCTCTTGATGGGATATATACATCTGACTCCACATTTAGCTCATGTGGTTTTATGTCGGTTATTAGTAGCTCCCACAGTACAGTCAGATTCTAGTGCATTGTCCAGGTTATCAGTTACAGTTCAATATTCAGACTCAGCATATCATGTACTTGGTCATTGCATTCAGTTAGCTCAGTATTCAGTATATCTCAGGATTTACATTTAGTTCAGATTATATCATTGTCATTATTGCTTTGTTCAGTTATGATTATTGTTCATCTTTACTATATCCTACATGCTTAGTACTTTTCAAGTACTGACACATACTCTGCGCTACATCTTCTCGTGATGTAGGTCCAGGTTCTCAGCTTCCAGATCACGCATAGATCAGTTCCGGATCTTCAGCTCAACAGTATTAGTGGTGAGTCCTCATTCTCCGAGGACGACATACATGGTTTCTTTGCTTTTAGTCTTAGTTTCAATTTTTGCTAGATTTAGCTGGGGCATGTCTCAGCATTTCTAGTTAGTTAGAGGCTTTATTTCAGACATAGTTAGAATCAACTTTAGTATTTGAGTTTGACTTTTCAGTTGTTGTTAAACTCTCCGCATTTATTTATTCTGATGTAGTATGGGTATTCCCCATCATTTCAGATTTATCTTATGATTAGCTTCCGCACAGTGTTTATTGATTCAGTTCTCTTTAAGTATGCTTATGTTATGCCAGTAGGGTTGGCTTGGGGTCACTCGTGATCCTAGGTCCCATGTCCACGTCCTGGGGGTAGCTTCGGGGCGTGACAAACTTGGTATCAGAGCATTAGGTTTAAGTGTCCTAGGATGTCTGAAAAGCCGCACTAAGTAGAGTCCTTTTCATGGGTGTGAAGTGCACCACATCTAATGAGGGGGAAGCTACAAAGTGTCTTAGGAAAGCCTCACTTTGTTGATATTCTTGTCGTGCGTTGGTATGATCTCTCTCTAACTCATCGTTATGCATTTCAGATCATGCCTCCTCGTAGAACTAACGCAAGGAATGCTAACACAACTCCTCTAGTCCCAGATTAGGAAGTTTCGAATGCAGAGTTTCGGAACGCTATCCAACTTTTGGCTTAGAGTGTGACTAACCAGAACAATCAGCAGGTTCCAGATCCTGCAAATGCTAATGTTGGGTCAGCTGTAGCTAGAGTTCATGATTTTGTTAGGATGAATCCGCCTGAGTTCTTAGGATCGCAGATTGGTGAGGATCCCTAAAACTTCATAGATGAGGTCAAGAAGATCTTTAGAGTGATGCAAGTGACATGTAATGATAGGGTAGAGTTGGCATCCTATCAGCTTAATGATGTAGCTCATATCTGGTATACTCAATGGAAAGAGAACAGGGGTACAAATGCAACTCCTATCACTTGGGAATACTTTAGTGAGACTTTTCTAGACAAGTTCTTCCCAAGAGAGTTGAGGGAGGCAAGAGCTCAGGAGTTCATGAATTTGAGACAAGGTAACATGACAGTCCAAGAGTATGGACTCAAGTTCACCCAACTCTCTAGGTATGCTCCTCACATGGTTGCCGATTCCAGGGTTCAAATGAACAAGTTTCTATATGGAGTGTCAGACTTAGTGAAAACAGAGTGCAGAAATGCTATGTTGCAGGAAAATATGAACATCTCTAGGCTTATGACTCATGCTCAGCAGGTCGAGGGAGATAAGCTTAAGGAAATAGCTAAGGACAACAAGAAATCTATAACATGTAACTATGAGTACTCTCAACAAAAATCGAGTGGTGGAAATCGCTCTCAATTTCAGCAGAAATCTTCAGCTCCGACACCTTCATCAGCTAGTGTTCCATCCTCCAGGTTCCGACAGGATCAGAAAGGTAGGGCATCAGGCTCTAAGTCTCAGGGGAGTGTTTCAGGTACCTGAACCTACCCAACTTGTCCTAAGCGTGGTAAGAACCATACGGGCGAGTGTCTTGCAGGAAAGGAAGGTTGTTTTGGGTGTGGTCAGACTGGTCACAGGTTGAGAGATTGTCCTTCTTCTAAGTAGGGTCAAGGAGGTAATAATGGTAGAGCTTAGTCCACAACTTTAGAAGCACCAGCAGTTCGCCCGACTCAGTAGGGTAACTCATCTGGTGGCGGTCAGTGCCAAAACAGGTTGTATGCTCTTCAGGCTCACCAGGATCAGGAAGATTCTCCTGATGTGGTCACTGGTACGTTACGAGTTTTTAACTTAGATGTTTATGCTTTGTTAGATCTAGGGGCTACTCTTTCCTTTGTAACTCCTTATATAGCAGTCAAATTCGATGTTAGCCCAAAAACTCTCTTATAACCCTTCTCAGTCTCTACTCCAGTCGGTGACCCAGTTATAGCTAGACGGGTATACAAAAATTGGCCTGTCACAGTCTCTCAGAAAGTCACCTCAGCAGATCTTGTAGAGTTAGAAATGGTATACTTCGATATCATTCTAGGCATGGATTGGTTACATTCCTGTTATGCCTCAGTCGATTGTAGAACTAGGATTGTTCATTTTCAGTTTCCAGACGAACCAATCTTAGAATGGAAGGGCAGTAGCTTAACGCCTATGGGTCAATTCATTTCTTACCTTAAGGCCAGAAAGATGATCTCTACTAGTTATCTCTATCATCTAGTTCGGGTTAAGGATTCAAGCTTCGAAACCCCAACTCTTGAGTTAGTTCCAATAGTTAATGAGTTCCCAGAAGTGTTTCCAGAAGATCTTTCCGGAGTTCCTCTTGAAAGGGAAATTGACTTCGGAATTGATCTCTTTCCAGATACCCAGCCTATTTCTATTCCTCCTTACAGAATGGCTCCAGCTGAGCTTAAGGAATTGAAATAGCAGTTGAAAGACCTTCTAGATAAGGGCTTCATCAGACCTAGTATTTCGTCATGAGGTGCCCCAGTGTTGTTTATGAAAAAGAAAGATGGTTCTCTCAGGATGTGCATTGACTATCGGCAGTTGAACAAAGTCACAATCAAGAATAAGTATCCCATCCCCAGGATTGATGACTTGTTTGACCAACTTCAGGGTGCTAGTCATTTTTTTCGAAGATAGACCTCAGATCCGGTTATCATCAGCTCAGAGTCAGAGATAGTGACATTCCGAAAATAGCCTTCAGAACTCGGTATGGTCATTATGAATTTGTAGTTATGTCATTTGGACTAACCAATGCTGCTGCAGCTTTCATGGATTTGATGAACAGAGTGTTCAAGTAGTATTTGGACTTGTTCGTTATTGTCTTTATTGATGATATCCTCATTTACTCTAGGAATGAGGAAGAACATGTGACTTATTTGAGAGTTGTTCTGCAAACTCTCAAAGATCGCCAGTTGTTTGCTAAGTTTAGCAAATGTGAGTTTTGGTTACAATCAATTACTTTCCTCGGGCATATAGTATCTAGCGAAGGGATCCGAGTGGATTCTCAGAAAATAGAGGCGGTGAAACAATGGCCCAGACCTACCTCTCCTACAGATATCAGAAGTTTCTTGGGTCTAGCAGGTTATTACAGAAGGTTTGTGGAAGGATTTTCATCTATAGCCTCTCCATTGACTAAGTTGACTCAGAAAAAGGTTAAGTTTTAGTGGTCAGATGATTGTGAGAAAAGCTTCGAAGAATTGAAAACTAGGTTGACTACAACTCCAGTTTTGACTCTACCAGAGGGTTCAGACGGTTATGTTATCTATTGTGATGCGTCCAAAGTCAGCCTAGGTTGTGTGTTGATGTAGCGAGGTAAGGTTATAGCTTATGCTTCTAGACAACTTAAGGTGCATGAGAAGAATTATCCGACTCATGACCTCGAGCTTGCAGCAGTAATGTTTGCACTTAAGATTTAGAGACATTACTTGTATGGTGTTCACGTAGATGTGTTCACAGACCATAAAAGCCTTCAGTATGTGTTCACCTAGAAAGAGTTGAATCTTCGCCAAAGGAGATGGCTTGAGTTCCTCAAGGATTATGACATGAATATGCTTTACTATCCTGGTAAGGTCAATGTAGTAGCAGATGCCCTTAGCAAACTATCTATGGGTAGTGTAGCACATGTTGAGGAAGAAAGAAAAAAACTAGCAAAGGATGTTCACAGGCTTGCTCGCTTAGGAGTTCGCCTTATGAGCATATCAAATGATGGTGTAACAGTACAGAATGAGTCAGAATCTTCATTGGTAGCGGAGGTTAAGGAAAAGTAAGACAGTGATCCGATATTGCTTCAACTATAGGGTGCAGACCACCAGTAGAGAGTTTAGGTATTCTCCCAAGGGGGAGATGGTGTGCTTCGCTATCAGGGTCAATTATGTGTTCCTAAGATGGGTGAGTTGAGACAACAGATTCTTGTAGAAGCCCATAACTCCAGGTATTCTATTCATCCAGGCGCCACTAAGATGTACCATGATCTGCGGGAAGTCTTTTGGTGGAATGACATGAAGAGGGATATATCAGGTTTTGTGGCTAAGTGCCCCAATTGTCAGCAAGTGAATCAGAAACCAGGGGGAAGTGATCAACATGGACTTCATTACAAGTTTACCTCGTACTCGCAAACAAGATGACTCCATTTGGGTGATAGTAGACAGAGTTACTAAGTCTGCACACTTTTTGGCTGTTAAGACTACAGACTCGGTGGAGGACTACGCCAAGCTTTACATTAATGAGATAGTCAGGTTTCATGGGGTGCCTTTGTCTATCATCTCAGATAGAGTTCCTCAGTTTACCTCTCATTTCTGGAAGTCATTTCAGAAGGGTCTTGGTACTCAGGTCAATCTTAGCACAACGTTTCATCCGCAAATGGATGATCAGGCAGAGCGTACCATCCAGACCTTAGAGGACATGTTGAGAGCTTGTGTGATCGACTTCAAGGGTAGTTGGGATGATCACCTTCCTCTTATAGAGTTCGCCTACAATAATAGCTACCATTCCAGCATTCAGATGGTCCCTTTTGAGGCATTGTATGGGCGTAGATGTAGATCTCCAGTTGGTTGATTTGAAGTAGGTGAAGCAGCCTTGATAGGACTAGATTCGGTTCATGATGCTATGGAAAAAGTGCAGCTCATTAGAGATAGACTTAAGACAACCCAGAGTCGCCAGAAGTCCTATGAAGATGTAAGGAGAAGGGACTTGGAGTTCCAAGTTGATGATTGGGTATTCCTGAAAGTATCACCTATGAAGGCGGTGATCAGGTTTGGCAAGAAAGGAAAGCTCAGTCCTAGATATGTAGGCCCTTACAAGGTCTTGAAAAGGGTTGGTAAAGTGGCTTACGAGTTAGAGTTGCTAGAAGAACTAGCAGCAGTGCATCCGGTCTTTCACGTTTCGTTGTTTAAGAAATGTGTGGGTGATACAACTTCTATAGTACCTTTAGAGAGTGTGGCTGTGAAAGATAGTCTCACTTATGAGGATGTGCTAGTTGAGATTCTTGATCGTCAGGTTAGAAGGTTGAGAAGCAAAGAAGTCGCTTCAGTTAAGGTTTTGTGGAGGAGTCAGTCCGTAGAGGGAGCTACTTGGGAAGCAAAAGCAGCCATGAAGGCCAAGTATCCTCATCTCTTTCCTTTCGATTCCATTCCAGCTTGAGGTACCAATTCCTCTTCAGTTTTTCAGTCATTCATGCGCAGATTCAGTCTTAGTATCAGGTTCCTTCAGTTTGTACTTGCATTTTCAGCGTATTTGCATGTCCTTGGAACTCATTTCAGTCAGAAATCAGTTTTCAGAAATTAGTGGTTGGGTTTGCAGCTCTTTCCCTCCATATTCAGCTAGTTTAGTCTTTATTCGAGGACGAATGTTCCCAAGGGGGAGATAATGTAACACCCCGTATCCTAGACAGACCAGATTGCAGATTTGAGAATCTACAGGTGCCACCTACGGGCACCACCTACGGACCGTAGGGTGACCCACGGTTCGTCCTGGTGGTCCGTGGTTCACCACTTGGAGCCCCACCCAGAAAAGCCCAGAAAAATTATTCTAAGTCCAGACCTACGCCAGGACCTACGGACCGTAGGTTAGACCATGGTCTGTGATCCAGAGCCGTAGGTCGGACCCCAGATTTCAAGCCCAGAACTCCAGAAAATTCAGCCAAGGCATGACCCACGGCCAGGACCTACGGACCTTAGGTCAGACTATGGTCCGTGATCTAGGTCCATGGATCGTGGCCTTCAGGTCCATGCCCTAGACGCTAGTCGACGGACGACCAGCACGGACCGTCGGTCCAGCTACGGTCCGTTGGTCTGGTCCGTCGGTTGGTCCGACAATAGTTAAGTCAGGGGTCTTTTGGTCTTTTCCTTATGAATTGGACCCCTAAACTACGTCGTCTAACCCCTAAACTACGTAGTTTTTATCAGTTTAAGCCTAGTAACTTAATTAGAACTTACCCTAGTCAATTCATTCTCCAAAATTTAGCAAACTTAGAGCAAAATAGAGGATGAAGTCGAGCAGACCTAGTTCAAGAATGCAACAAGGTTTCTTCAGTTCCAGCCTCGAAATCAAAAGATTTCTCCGTGGAATTCATCACCAGGTATGTGGGATTTCACTAGTGGGTTTCTTTTGCCCATTAGGTCCCTAGAATTCAGTAAGAATCTTGATTCCCTTGATATTATCTAGACTTAGGGTTTCTTGAATGTTAGAAATTGTTGGGCTTTAGCTGTTAGAATGATCCAAATAAGATTATCATGTTGTTGCTCAGTTTCTTGCATGAAATTCAGAACCCTAGCTATGTAGTTCCTTTATTTCATGAATTATACATGCTAGGCCAACTATTTCAGTTATATACATGCTTCAGTTTACGAATTCCATATTATCAGATATAATTATTGCATTCTCAGAGTTTGCATGTCAGAACATCGAGCTATCCATGTTTTACAGAATTCAGTTATAATGTGTTACATACATATTCAGTTGGGAGTAGACTTAACACCGAGTTGGACTAGGGTTCAGCATACCCGTATAGTCCCAGAACTACGTGCCTCCGTAGGTTGTAAGTCCCCTCTGTGGGCATCATTTTAGTGATCACGCCAGTCATGCCTTTATACCTCTGGCAGGGTATATTGGGTCCTCTCGATGGGGCGTATATATCGGACTCCACATTTAGCTCATGTGGTTTTATGTAGGTTATTAGTAGCTCCCACAGTACAGTCATATTCTAGTGCATTGACCAGGTTATCAGTTACAGTTCAATATTCAGACTCAATATATCATGTACTTGGTCATTGCATTCAGTTAACTCAGTATTCAGTATATCTCAGTATTTACATTCAGTTCATATTATATCATTGCTCTTATTTCTTTGTTCAGTTATGATTATTGTTTAGCTTTACTCTATCCTGCATGCTCAATAACTTTCAAGTACTGACGCATACTCTGCACTACATCTTCTCGTGATCTAGGTCCAGGTTCTCAGCTTCCAGATCACGCATAGATCGGTTCCCGATCTTAAGCTCAACAGTATTAATAGTGAGTCCTCATTCTCCGAGGGGGACATGCATGGTTCCTTTACTTTTAGCCTTAGTTTCAGTTTTTGCTAGATTTAGCTGGGGCATGTCCCAGCATTTCTAGTAAGTTAGAGGCTTTATTTCAGACATAGTTAGAATTAGCTTTAGTATTTGAGTTTAACTTTTCAGGTGTTGTTAAACTCTCCACATTTATTTATTCAGATGTATTATGGGTATTCCCTATCATTTCAGATTTATCTTATGATTAGCTTCCACACAGTGTTTATTGATTCAGTTCTCTTTAAGTATGCTTATGTTATGCCAACAGGGTTAGCTTGGGGTCACTCGTGATCTTAGGTCATGTGTCCACGTCTTGGGGGTAGCTTCGGGGCGTGAAACAAAGCAAGGAGATGAAGGGGTAAAATTACTACAATAAAGCTTTCAATCTTCAAAGCCAAATGTGAATTGTGAGGAAAATTTCTATCCAAGCTAAGAACTCTAAGAAAATTATTCAATGGATAAAATTTAAGTATTTTTCCAAGATGTCTATCAAAATGGTTGTGCATGAGTATAAAATGGGATTTTGGGATAAAAAATGGTGAATTTCCAATTTTGTCTAGGGGCTAAGGTGCAATAGTTTATTAACTTGAGGCAAGACAATATAAGTGTGAAGGAATACGCTTTGAAATTCACTCAACTCTCCAAGTATGCTTCGGCTATGGTGGTCGATTCTAGAGCTCGAATGAGCAAGTTCATTTTCGGTGTCTTAGAGAAGGTGGTGAAAGAGTGTAGAACTGCCATGTTGATCAAAGAGATGGATATTTCAAGGCTGATGACTCATGATCAACAGATTGAGGAAGAGAAACTCAAAGAGAGTGCTAGGGAGACAAAGAAGACTGGACTGATAGTAGTGACTACTCTCATCATAGATCCGATGGTAGTGATCATTCTCAGTTCCGGCAAAGGTATTCAGACCCAGCCCCATCTTCTGATAGTTCTTCAGTGCCTAAGTTCAATAAGGATAGGGTTTCAAACACTAAGTCTCCGAGTAGTGCTTATAGTGGACGTTCTTTCCCCTCATGTCAAAAGTGTGGGAAGAGCCATCCGGGAGAGTGTTTAGCTGGTACTGGTAGATGTTTTGGTTGTGGAAATATTTGTCATAGGTTGAGGGATTTTACTTTGGTTGCTAACAAGGGTGGATATGGGTGTCGACGGATTCAACCTAGTGCTTCTTCAGGTTGCCCGACTCAGTAGGGTACTTCATTTAGCTCTGGTAGCGGACAACGTCAGAATAGTTTATATGCTCTTCAAGCTCGAGGAGATCATGAGGTTTCCCCTGATACGGTCACTTGTATATTACGAGTCTTTTAGTTTGATGTTTATGCATTGTTAGATCCAGGAGCCACACTTTCTTTCATGATTCCCTATGTTGCTATGAAATTTGATGTCATCCTTAAAATTCTACTATCGTCCTTCTTAGTCTCTACACTTGTTGGTGAGACTGTTTTAGCTAAATCGTTTTTCAGAAATTGCCAGATCTCAATTTTACAGAAAATCACCTTAGTTGATCTAGTGGAGTTAGATACACTTGATTCATATGTTATTCTTGATCTGTACTAGCTTCATGCTTGTTAGGCCTGTATTAACTATAGAACTAGAGTTGTAAAATTTTAGTGTTTGAATAAACAGTCATAGAGTCGAAGGGTAGTAACTCAGCGACTATAGGTCAGTTTATCTGGTGCCTAAAGGCTATAACAATATTTCTAAGGGTTGTTTCTATCATCTAGTTTGGGTTAGGGATGCATGTTCTGAAGCCTCTATTCTTGAATCAATTCCTATCGCAGATGAGTTTTCAGATGATCTTCTTGGGGTTCCTCCAGAAAAGGAAATCAAATTTGAAATTCACCTTCTTCTAGATACACAAACTATCTCTATTCCTCCTTACATAATGACTTCGACAAAACTTAAGGAGTTGAAAGATTAGTTAAAGGACCTTTTGGAAAAGGGTTTCATCAAACCGAGTATTTCTACATGGGGTACTCTAGTTCTCTTTGTTCGTAAAAAAGATGATTCTCTATAAATGTGCATTGATTATCATTAGTTGAACACGGTCACAATTAAGAATAAGTATCAAATCCCAAGGATTTATGACTTTTTTGATCAACTTCAGGGTTCTAGCTTCTTCTCCAAGATTGACCTTCGATCGGGTTATCACTAGCTTAGAGTGAGAGATTTGACATTGTAAAGATAGCCTTCAGGACTTAGTATGGTCACTACAAATTTATGGTTATGTCTTTTTGACTAACGAATGCTCATACAGCTTTCATAGACTTGATGAACATGATGTTCAAGTGATACTTAGATATGTTTGTTATTTAATTTATCAATGAAATTTTGATCTATTCTCGGAGTGAGGATGAGCATGCCGATTATTTGAGGATTGTCTTTCAAATTTAAAAGGATCGTCAGTTGTTTTCCATGTTTAATAAGTGTGAATTTTTGTTGAGGTCGGTTGCATTCCTTGGCCATATTGTTTTAGGGGAAGGTATTAAAGTTGATCTTAAGAAGATCGAGGTATTAAGAACTGGGCTAGACCTTTTTCTCCCTTAGATATTTGGAGTTTCTTGGGTTTACCAGTTACGATAGAGGTTTGTAGAAGGATTTTGCTATATTGCTTCTCCTTTGACTACTTTGACTTTAAAGAAAGTAAAATTTCAATGGTCTGAAGCTTGTGAGAAGAGTTGCCAGGAGTTGAAGACTCGGCTTACTTCAGCCTTGGTTTTGAATTTATCAGAAGGTTCACATGGTTTTTTTGTGTTGTGATGCCTCCAGAATCGGTCTTGGTTGTGTTTTGAGGCAACATGGTTAGGTAATAGCATATGCTTCTAGGAAACTTAAGGTTCATGAGAAGAATTATCCAAATCAAGATTTAGAGTTGGCAGCAGTGGTTCTTGCCCTGAAAAAATGGAGACATTATCTCTATGGTGTCCATGTGGATGTGTTCCGCGATCATAAAAGTCTTTAGTATGTGTTTAAACAAAAGGATTTGAATATTCGCAAAAAGAGTTGGCTTGAATTGTTGAAGGATTATGATATGAGTGTCATTTACTCTCCGGGTAAGGCAAATGTGGTTGCAGATGCTCTTAGTAGATTGTCCATGAATAGTGTTGCTCATATTGAGGATGATAAAAAAGATTTGGTGCGTGATGTGCACAGATTAGCCTGGTTTTGAGTTTGTTTGGTTGATTGAGAGGATGGTGGAGTTATTGTTCAAAATGGGTCAGAATCATGTCTTGAGTCGGATATGAAGGCAAAATAGGACAGTGATCCGACTTTAGTTGAGTTGAAGAAAACAATTTTTGGAAATCTATTGAGACTTTCTCCCTAAGGGTAGATGGTATGCTTAGTTATCAGGATCATTTATGTTTTCCTGATGTTGATAAGTTGAGGCAACATATATTATCAGAAACTCACAGTTCTCGATATTCTATCAACCTGGGAACCACTAAGATGTAGCATGATTTACTGAAAGTTTATTAGTGGAATGGGATGAAGAAGGATATTACCGAATTTGTGTCTAAGTGCCCAAATTGCCAACAATTGAAAGTTGAGCATCATAAACTGATAGATATGATTCAAGATATTAGCATTCCTACTTGGAAGTGGGAATATTTGAATATGGACTTTAGTATGGGCTAACCTTGGACTTGTCAATAGCATAATTCTATTTGGGTTGTTGTAGACCGAATGACTAAGTTGGTGCATTTTTTTCTTGTGAAGACTTCTTATTCAACCAAAGACTATGCTAGGCTCTATATTTGGGAGATGGTTGAGTTGCACGGAATGCCTTTATCCATCATTTAAGACAGAGGTACCCAGTTCACTTCCTAGTTTTGTAGATTGTTTCCAAAAAGTCTTGGTACCCAAGTTAAGCTTAGCACAAATTTTCACACTCACACTGATGGTTAGGCTGAACGAACTATTTAGACCTTGGAGGATATGCTGAGAGCTTGTGTGATTGCCTTTAAAGGTAATTGTGATGATCATATACCCGTTGTAAGTCTCTTATTGGTTTGTTTGAAGTATGTGAGGTTTCTTTGATAGGGATTGAGTTAGTTCATGAGGCTATGGATAAGATTCAACTTATCAGGATAGGTTGAGATTGGCTCTGAGTAGATAGAAATCCTATGCAGATGTGAGGAGGAGAGAACTTGAGTTCTCCGTTGATGATTGGGTTTACTTAAAATTCTCTTCCATGAAGGGTGTGATAAGATTTGATAACAAAATGAGGCTTATTCCCATTATGTAGGCCCATACCAGGTTTTGAGGCGTTTCAATAATGTGGCTTATGAGTTAGAGTTGCCTTCAGAGTTAGCATCAGTGCATCTGTTGTTTTGTTTTTGCTTGTTGAAGAAACACATTGGTGATACGACTTGAGTTGTGCATTTAGAAAGTGTTGGTGTGAAATAAAGCGTCACTTATGAAGAGGTCCTAGTTGAGATTCTTGATCGTCATGTCCGGAAGTAGAGAAATAAAGAAGTTGCTTCTGTGAAAGTGCTTTGGAAGAGTCAGTTAGTTGAGGGTGCTACTTGGGAGGCCGAAGCTGATATGATATCATAGTACCCCTATCTCTTTCTCTCTAGTTCAGTTTTAGTTTGAGGTATTAGTTCCTACTTTGTACTCTTTTAGATTCATGTGTTTCAGTTATTCTCATGTTTCCCTATGCATACATGTTCATGAAATCAATGTTAAACTTCATGTTTTAGCTCGAAATAGATCACTCCTTCAGTTTTATATATTTCATGTGTTCTTGCATTCATGTTGGACTGTTAGATCTTTCCCTAATATTTCCTGCTTAATTGAATCTCATTCCAAGAAGAATATTCCCAAGAGGGAGATATTGTAACACCTCAGAAGTGCATGTTCAATTTGAAGTTCGAAGGTTCAGAAATTAGCTGAAGTATGCTGATTTTGGTATTTGTGAATGGGGTGTATGGTTCATACATTGTTTTATTGGTTGTGAACTCCCCTCATAAAGGAATTTCAGAAAGTTTAAGCCTCAGGCATTACTATACGAGTGAAAAGTACGACTCTTGAAAGTAACCACGAGTCATAGTTAAGTCTCGTAGAGTCAGACTTCAAAAGTTGTAATTTTAGTACTTGGGAGTTCTACGATTGGTATCTATATGTCATGAAAAGGAATATGGTTCCTAGTTGATGGTTCATTCTTCAGAAAGTTTGACTTTCAGTAGTTTGATTCCACGGATGGACAATACGGTTCGTGGAATGGAGTACGGGTCATAGAGTGAGTTCGTGGAAACTGTTCGACAGTTTGAAGTCAGGTGTAGTAGAGTCATTTCCTACTCTTTTAACTCCTATACTATGTCGTTTTGAGCCTATTTTAAAGACTTTAAGGGGTTTGTAATCACCCTAACCTCCCTCATTCCCTTTCATTCACTCAAAACAAAGTTTCTTCTTCTTATTCAAGTCTTCTCTCTTAAGAAAGCTAGGGTTATAAAGGATTTCAAGTCGCCATTGAAGATTTTACCTATGGATTTCATCAAGGTATGTGGGAACTTCATCAATGGATTCTTCTTCACCTATTGAGTCTCAAAGAAACCTCAATTTCTCATTTATGATTCTTACCCAAATCCTAAGGTTTCATAACTTTCTTAAGGGTTCAACTGATTTTAAGTTTATTCATCATGTTTGATCTTGTTATGCATGATTTCATAATAACTCAATGTTTTCAATAATATTTTCATGAACCCATACTATGCAAGTATGTTATGATTATGAATTAAGCTATGTTGATATGCATGCATTATGATATGGAGGATTTTATGAATCAAGGATGCTTTCAAATAAAGTATCATCAAATTTATATAAAGTATGGTGCTTCCAATTGAAGTACATCTCATTATGAATGACTATCATGATTTGGATGCTTTCGATTAAAGTGTCTCCTATGACTATGCATGAAATCATGATTTAAATGAGCTAATCTTATGACTATGAGATTATGTATGAATGATTTGGTATTACTAGATTCTTACTGTTTAAAAGATTATGAATATGAATATGAATATGATTATGCATGTTTTTCTGTTGGAAGTATACTTAGGACCAAGTTGTACTAGTGGCTTACCAAAGTCCCAAAACTACGTGCCTCCGTAGGACTTAGTCTTAATTGACTTTATCTAGTGGATCCACCTAGGCTCCTCAAGCCCGGGTGAGACGGACCAGCACTCGGTGCCTTAGCTTGATACCTCACATGACCGAGCGGACCACTTAACTGAATATACCTACAAGGGACAGAAGCAAATGATATTAAGTAATGCCTTGATCATCAACTAACATGAGAAGCTACTCTTTTATACATATAAAAGTCGTTAGTGCATATTCTATCTTAGTGGAGCCATAGGGCAGTATGGAAGACATAACTCTAAATATATGAACCTGATTTTGACATGGTCTATGAAGCCTCTAACATATGACATGATCTATAAATATGTCGAGACAAGGCCCCGACGTACCTGAAGCCATCTATGTAAATCGTATGAAAAATATAAGACCCTTAGTGGAATTGGGTATTACTAACTATAGCTGAAAATCTGAAAGGGGTTCCCGCCAAGAAACTTCCATCTAAAATGTGTGTACCTACAATACGAGTGCAGCGCCCCCAACATAATAAAAAAGGACGTGAGTAGATATGAAATTTGTACTCGTATGTAAGGCGGATTGAATAACATGATAGTTACTAAAAATCATATAAGAGAACACAACATCTTAGGGTAGCAACACTTGGAAACTGCAAACATACTTTAGGTCTATTGCAACAACTTATGATCATTTAAGCCTAAGTACCTTTTCTTGCCCAAGAGGATAACACATATACATGTATCAAAACCATATGAATCGGCATAAAATGAGACATAATTAAATCCCCCTTTTTTTCTAAAAAAATATATCTATTTCCTCATGATACTTTATTATAACGTATGTATTAGTTAAGTAAGTACGCAATGAGGGGATAATAGCAGAAGAACTAATAAGCTACATGGATTTTATAACATACAAGTGGAGGAGAACAAAATTGGATTCAACATAAGGACAAGTGAATTATAGGAACATGTGACACATGAATAAGTGAGTTATGAAGACATGTAGCATTTGATCAAGTGATTTATAAGACATGTATCCTCATAATCAAGTGGATTATAAGACACACATATACGCAAGTGAACTGTAAGACATGTAGTCATATAAGCAAGTGGACTAGGAGACATGCACGTAAGCAAGTGAGCTATCAGAATGTAATAAAATTCAGTTGAGACATCAAGGGCATATAACACATTCACAAGAAGGTTGTGGCACGTGAGTTATAAGAGTATGCGACACTCGAACAAATAACTATGAGAATAGGTGACATATGAAAAGGTGAATTATGAGAACAAATGACACGTGGAAGTAACTATGTTAACACATGACACGTGAACAAGTGAACTATTAGAATGGATAACTTGTGAACAAGTGAACTATGAGAACGTATAAACACATGAGCAACCGGGGCTTCTAGAAACTAGGAACAACCTATAGGATCACAATGCCATGTTTTACCATTTCAACACATTAATCAATTTTCTGTGGATCTGACTATTACTACTTGGGCACATGATACATTACTATACTTGGATCACTATACATTACATTCTGTTCATTACTCTTTGTTGCTTTATAATCTTTGTAAGTCTTGTAATACAAGTGACCAACTAATCAGTGGTAGAAGAGGATGACCCATGCTAGGCATTTAACCCCTGGGATGCTGCTAGACTTTTCCCCTGGGCTGTCACCCATAATTATATAGATTGAGATCGGCCCATGCTAGGTATTTAAACCCCTAAGCTGCCACCCATAAATATATAGATTAAGATCGGCCCATGCTAGGTATTTTAACCCCTGAGCTGCCACCCATAATTATATAGATTCATTTTACCTTGTATATTTGATCTTTTAGATTGTATCTTTTGAGCTTTGAGACTATATACCAGTGATGTAGACATGTGAATAAAATACTTGAGGCAACAAAAATGATATTGGAAACAAAATATAACTTCGATGTAATACTTAGGAACTTATGACTCAATGAGCTTCATTAGGTACAAAGAATATATATAAATAATTTATGAAGGTTTTTGGAAAGTCAGGAAATTAGGACATGCTGCATGGTTCACTTAAAACACGTTTTGACTTTTCAAATGGGGGCATACATGCATTTCAAATGGAAGCGTGCAACTCCTCTAATTGAGAGGTAAGGACTGTATAAGATGTTATGATAGCTAAACACTTAGTAGTCTATGTCAAATGAAAGGGTGCATAAATATGTGAACTAATGATGCACATGGACAGATCCGAAATAAGAGATAAGTGTACATTGCATGTAAGGACTTATAAATTATATAATGGACTGAATATATCCGGCCTATGAAAACTCATAACACGTGTAATGTAGGATCGTATTGTCTCAATGTATCCTCATTTGATTTAGAGGATAACTCATGAAACTGACTATTTATAGTACTTTTATCATATCGTACTTGAAAGTATTAAAACATCGATATAGGATAGTGAACACATATTGGAGTAGTTTGACACATTTGTGAAACCATGGCAGTAGAAGGATATTAACTAAATTAGAGATTACACACCGTCACAACATATCTTTTATTACAAGGATTACCTAGAAAGCTCGCTTTGTTGGTACCCGAAACATAGGACTTCTTGCCAAAGAATATTAAATCCAATAGCCTTACGTACCTTGAATCCCGAATAGTACTATGTAGTACCATGATTCAAACTTTTTTTTAAGGTGTTAATCTACAATAATGACAAGTAATAGAGCTAATATTAACAGCTAACAAGCAAGCTTGGATCACTTCAACTTACCAAAATAATAGGCGGGCAGCATGCTCGTAACCCCTCTACTAATGGGTGTTCTTTTCACACATTCCCTTCTCACATGTTTACACAACTTACGATTTTCTCAAGAGGTCTCCCGGAATTCCCCGAGCTTCAAAACACCCAAAAAATAAATAGACACATAATGGGTAGCAAGCCTGCACAACCCTCAATTTTAATGGTACATCACTACACCCTTCGTTTCTTTCCTATAAATACTTCACATGACTTTCTATCAAGGCCAGCCAACACTATAAATTATAATATAAAGTATACATATAGATTACATCACAATAGAGTCAATAGGTCAAGAAATAGACCACTATGATATAATGTTGATTACCTAGCGGGCATAAAGCTCCACAATTTTCAAAAATGGTGTTTTAACACCCAACTATCCCATACTTACAAAACAACACTTTTACTACCACATATAGGTATAAAACAATGTCCTTCACCACCAAATGAATCCAACTAGTCACCCAATACTGCTCCAAGTTTCACCACATTAGGCGCTTGAATTATCCTTCAAACTTGGCTTTGAAAGAGGAGGATTACTTCAAAAATCCTAGATATAATTTGAGGCAAATGATTGAAGTTGAGAGGTGAAGAGATAAACCTTTTGAGAAATCATTGAATTTATGTATGTAAATAATGAGAGAACATCAGCCAAGTCTTTGGCTTAAAAGAATCTCCACCGCCTCTCTTTTTCTCTTTATTTTGGGCCACAAAAATGGCTAAGTAGGTGATCCACCTACTTGGCCCTGGTCAAGGAGTCCAAGTAGGTGATGCACCTACTTGGTCCTTTTGGCTGGTCATTAAAACTTAGTAGGTGAAGCACATAGGTGAAGCAAGTAGGTGAAGCACATAGGTGAAGCAAGTAGGTGAAGCACATAGGTGAAGCTAGTAGGTCATTTACTTGATTCAAATTTTCATTTCTGCCCAAATCATTCATTTTAACCTTATCTTAGCTAATTGTATATATATTAATCCTTGGTCTTTAGGCTTCGATTACGACCTCATTCTGCTAAATAATAATAGGCTTTGTCGATGTGAACTTAGTCGTACACACGATGGGGGACATGGGGTGTTACACTTACCTTGGCAAGTAGGACACTCTCTTTTCGGTGTGGGAGCATACACTAAACTCCATGTTATAGCTCATATGATTTATGTCAGTTAAAAGTATCTCCCACAATAGCTTATGATAACCACATATGTTATAACTATGATTTTCACACTAATGCATGACCTTGCACTATGTTTTCAGAATCAAATTATCAAACTTCATGTTTTGTTTACTTGGTCATTGCATTATCATATTTTAAGACTTATCATGTAATTATGTCATGTTTATACATTTTTCCATACTCAGTACATTTCAAGTACTGACCGCATACATTCTTGTGCCTATATTGTCTTATAATATAGGTGTTGACGCTACATACTCTTATAAGCTTTGCATAGTCTTTGGTGAGTCCTCATGGTTTGGGGACATTCCATTTATGAGTTCTTATTTTGTTTCAGACTTTATTTCAGTTTTCAGATATTCGAGTGTGCTAGAACTTGTCTTAGCAAATCACTTATATAGTAAAGGCTTATGTCAGACATTAGATTTCCGCATGTGTCTTGTACTCAGATTTTCCATGTTATGTTGATATTACAATTCGAGGGTTTGATTCCACTTATCTCCTCATTTTGGTTATGTATGTTTTCCCAGTGTCATCGCATGCCATGTTGTTCGCTTAGAGTCTTTCGTGATTCTAGGTACAATGTCACATCTAGGGGGTAGTCTTGGGTCCTGACACTAAAACCTTAGACTAATTTCACCAAGTCCTCATTATTAAAGTCTTACCCAACTCCAATTTGATTTCTCAACCCAATATGGTATTAGAGAGCTAAATCAATATTTGCAACAACTGATTTTAGATTAAAACCTTAAGAAAATAATAGATCTATGCATAACAACAAATTTTAGAACTAATTAATCAATACCCATTGGGTGTTATGCACACACACCCTTAGCTACAAATTTAGCTACTCTTAATGAATGAAACAAAGACAATATCCATATGGGAAAACTCCATTCCAAGGAAAAGCAATGAACAAATTTAAGATCTTAAGCTTAGAAGGATGCAAATATGAGTTTTTCTCCTTACCAAGCAAGAAAAGTTCTTAGCTACTTCCTATCACTAAAAAAATTCAAAAAGTTCTTCTCTCTAGACTATTCCAGTTGGAAAGAAGATAAAGATATATAATTACACAAAATCCTATGTTATCCTTGGAACCTTCCAAAGAAGCAGTTTATCCTCCAACTACATTTTGCCCTTGAGCTTCCACTTTTCAACTTGCATTGGACTAGCAGACCATTAATCCAAGATTGTTCACCACCAATCGTGTCGACACTTCAACCTTTAGTTCCTTCAGTAGCACCTGCACTGTGGCCAGTGGAACGCTGGTCAGAAATTGTATGGGGCCAATGAATCATCGACGTTTAGGCAAGTTTCCCCCAATCAAGACGGCGTTCAGTCGGTGAGATGCCAATTGGATCCTGCGGGACGCTGGTTCCTTCGCCGGTGTGCTTTACTAATTTTAAGCTCCATATCCTTCAAACTTGATATTTTCCAAGGAATGTTTGCACACAAGAAAACTAGGGCCTAAAATTACCTCAATTAGCATTAAAATATAACAACAATTCATGAATGAGACTCTTATGAGTTGATAAAATACCAACTCATCATAATTCTCCCCTAATATAAGAATATGGATGTTCAAGATCAAGCAGGACTTTACGGGTTGTAACGTAGGCTCAAGGACGGGTAGGAACTACTTTTTGGGCAAGAATAGTAACTAATATTCCCAAGAACGTAAATACTTATTTCATTTATAAACATTTTCAAAAAATCTATTTCACATCACCTTTTTTCTTTCCCATTTTCAAACACTCTCCTTCTTGAATTTGTTTTCAACATAAAGCACTTAGGAGTTTTGGATCAAATTTATGGTCAATTGAAAGAATGAGAATAAGCTTCATATGACGCTACCAAAAAATAAGCTTAAGGTTCAAAGGGGCTAACTAGATCATACAATGAGGTAGATAAAGCAAGGTATAAAATATGGCTACCAAAAAAAAAAGCCTACATCACTTCCTAAACTCAACATTCTTCATTTCACTTTGCAAACACACTGGGAGAGTTCTAGACAACAATATCTAAATATGAAATTTAACAAAACCTCAACACACATGGCATACATTTAAATCAAGAAGGATCTCTTTAGACTCTCAATCAAGCAATAAAAAGAATTCAAATTTAAGCATAAGTTAAAACCGAGTCAAATATATGAGCCTAGGTGTAGGTTGTCACTAAAAATAAATTATTTTATTTTTAAGAAAACTGACTTCAAGAAGTTGGTATTTTTTATTAAAACATGTGGAAAAATCACGGAGGTTGAAATTTTTTTGGGTAAAGATAAATAAAGAATAATATTTAATTTTATCTTAATTAAATATTAAAATCCAAAAAAATCTTTAAAAATAAATTTTAATTAAACTATCCTTCGGAGACCAATTATGTGTAAAAAAAAATGATGCCGACATGATGAGGCCGGTAATATTAAATTTTACATAAGTAATTTTATTGTTATGATAATATTCATATATTGATGACCACCAAAAGTCAGCATCTTTATGATTATTTAATTCTTATTATTTAAACCGACCTCCAGTGGTTAGAACTAGATTATAAAATTAAGAATTTAATTTAATTTCATCTCAATTAAAAATACAGTGAATTTTAAAAATTATTTTTTCAATTAATTTTAACTAAATCGTCCTCCAAAAGACGATTTTATGTAAAATTAAAAAATAAAAAATAGAAAATACCGACCTCTGGTGGTTTGTATGTCTGAACTTGAAATATTGTAATAAAACAATATATATACTCGTGAAGTATTTTAATAAAGCAAGTTTTATCAAGGTTTGTACGTCTGAACTTGAATGGATGTGTCATGTAATGATGTTGTATACAAAAGGTAAGCCATAATCCATCGAAGATCTATGGAATAGGTTGATTTTAGGAGGTTATATATACTCCTCAAATAGTGTAACAAACCAAGTCCTATATATTAATGGCCTGTATATGAAATACGTTTTCAATTAAAAAAGTAACGATCAATAAACACCCTTGTGGTTGAAGGGGGGGTGTCACGACCCAGGGGTACACCCTAGATGTAACATGGCGTATAGGACCCCGAGAAGCCCCATACAATCCACTTAGCATTCATAACATAAGACATAAGAACAAAAGAGGTAAAGAAATACATTTCAAGTCCATAAGTTTTATAAAAGTAAAGCGGAAGTCTAAACACTTTGTCTCAGTAGCTATCTAATACAATAGAATGAAATTGGGCCTAGCCCATACATCATGTTCAATACTGAAAATAAGAAAGGAACTAAGAACAATGAAAGTCCGTCCTTGAAGCATGAGGACTCACCAAAGCTCAGAAACCCGCAATCGACCTCTAGCCACGAAACTGAGAACCCTGACTGTCGGACCCTACATTTGGGGAAAATGTAGGCAAGAGTATGCGTTAGTACAAAAAATTGTACCATGTCTAATAGCCATGCATATAAGCATTTAATACATGCTAAAATGGGACATTTTAATAAGTATGCAATGATCAAGCAAAAACATGAATCTCGAGGGTTAGAAACCATATGTCATAAAACCATGATTAATACGAGTGAACATCATCTAAAGACATACTTACCATACTTACTTGAAGTAACTTTGGTTCATCATTACATTTCTTAATTGTTGGAAGAAGCCTTAACCGACATATAAGACCATGTGAGCTAGTAACATGGAATCTGATGTCTACCCCACACCGAAAAGGGGTGTCTTACTTGCCATGATAAGGATCATAGACTTATAACTATTGTAGATCCACTAGCTAATGTCTATCTAGACAATCCTATGGGGGCACATAGGTATGTGACTTGGGTAATCGCCACTTGTCCACTCGGTGCTAAGCTTAACTTCCACGGAATAGTTCTTAATCCTATTCATCATAGCTGATAAAGGAACATGGGTAATCGCCTCTTGTCCTTACATCACATGACATGGGTAATCGCCTCTTGTCATTTAATGGAGAGCATGTGTAATCGCCTCTTTCCTTAACATTAACACAATTCCTTAATCATTGGTTCATTTTAGGTGAGAATACCTTAGGAACCCTTGTTATGTGAGAATACCTTTCACAATCATGCATGGATGTGTATATGAGAAAATTCTTTCAACAATACAACAACAAAATCATCATTGATACTTCATTCTCAAAGCATACTTAAAATATTTACATAAATCTCATAAGAACATGCTTAATTCATAATCTCCTCTTTCATAATTCAAAACCCACATCACATCATCATAATTGGAAAACATGGGGTTTACATGGGTTCATGCGGGAATCATCATTAAATCATTGTATTTCATCAATTAATGAATAAGAGATCATAATTCAATTATTTAAATCAACATTGAAGAGAACCCATGGCAATAGAAGAAAACTCTAACTCAATTGGAGATTTCTACTTTGAAAATAGGAGAATTTTGGAACTCCATGAATGGAAGGGATCCATGGATGAAAACTATCATACCTCAAAGCCAATTACTTATCTTCAATGGATGAATGTAGTCTTGACTTGAAAATCCTAGCTTAGACCCTTCTTCTTCAAGACTTCTAGAGAGATAAATATTTGGAGAGGAGACTTGTTCTTCTTTTAGAAATTTGAGGGAATGATATCAATTGAGGGAAATTTGGGGTTAAAAAGGTTATATAGGGGTTTTAGTGAAGGGAAAAATGACATATATTAGGATAAACTAATTAGGAAAAGACCCAACTGTCCCAAACAATAACTGCCGACCCATGACCCACGGACACTGACCGACGGACCGTGGTCTAACCGATGGTCTGTCCTGCTGGTCCGTCGTCTGGCATCAGAAAGTGAAATTTGGGGTCATGATCCAAGGACCCTCAACCATATACTATGGACCCAACGGTGGTCCGTTGGTCAGGCTGTGGTTGTAACACCCGGAAACTAGTAGACTAAACTAGGACCTTATGTGAGGGTTCTAGAGTTTGAAGTGAGGGTTAGAGTCGTAGAAATGACTTTCCGTACTTAGAATGAGGGGTTTAGGGGTTAAACGTCAAGGTATGACTCCCCAAGGACCAACCAAGGGTCCTTGAGGAGGACCCTATCAAAACAGCCCCAAATCTACCCCAGAAGACAGTCTACCCAGGTTGGGGACTCACGCCCCATGGGTCCACCCACGCCCCGTGGGGGAGGGTCGTGGGTCAAGGGGTGAAAGTCATGTTCCAGTACCTCCACCCATGATTGAATAGCATGGCCCGTGGACCAACCAACGGTCTGTGGGTCGGGGTCTCGTGGGTGAGGCAGTTCACTCACTTAAGTTGGTTAAGTTGGTGGGTTAAGGATGTTTCTAGAATTAATTAGTTATTAAGTAGGGTCATTTTATTAGTAATTAGGCCACCTATATAAAGCTATTAGAGCGTTAATTAAGTGATTCAAAATCATTATTTCAACTCACCCAAAAGAACCCAATTCCCTCTCAAATATTCTCTCTCTAGAAAGTGAAGAAGAAGAAGAAGAAGAAGAGAAGAAAGCTAGGTCAAATTCCTCCATTTTTGCAAGCTTTTGTGAGGGATTTATATCCAAGGTATTTTAGCTTATTCATCCATGGATTCTTCCATCCATGTAGCCCCCTAGAATTCCCCCAATTGTGAAGATAAATCCCCAATTCTAGCTAGGGTTTCTTCCTATATTGTGGGTAGTGTTGAGTATGACTCCAATTGAGTGGATAGTACTTATTTATGATTGATTTAGTATTGAATCATGATCTATTGATGATATTACATGTTTTCTATGGAAAACCCTAGTCTAATTGATGAAATTGAAGAATGTGGGTTTATGCCCCGTGAAGTGAAATTGTGGGTTTATACATGATCTTCTAGAATTGATGTTATGTATAGTAATTGTTCAAGAATAGAAGCATGTAAATATGAATTGAATTAGAATAATGTATATATGATGGATCATGACTAGTAAAGCTTGAGATTGAACCTTTATGATGAATTATGACAAGAATTGCTTAAAGATGAAGCTTAAGACTATAATGTCTTGAAATCTAGATATGCATGATGATTGTATGAAATAAAGATTTGAGAGTAAGACTTGTAATCATGAATGTTTATCACTAGGGTTTTGAGAGTAAAGCCAATGTAATGAATTATGTATGTTAAGGTTTTGAGAGTAAAGTCTATATGAGAATCGAAGTCTAATAGGTAGAATTGTGGTGAAAGGCCTATACTCACCTAACCTACCTTATAAATGCTTGAAAGTATAAAGTGATAGGATCACTTGAAGATGGATTGATTGTCAAGGACATTCTTTCATGAGACATGAATGTTAAGCAAGGCTTAATAATAAATCTAACGGGTGTATGCTTGGCCCAAAATGGATACTGACAATGAGACAGAGTGTCACACAAGGTAGGGTCTGGGCTCCAAGTTGAGAGGAAAACCACACCTAGTTGATGTGAGGACTATCCAAGTCAAAGGGGAAACTCTTACGTACTAGAGTGTGAGTTTTCCCAAAGTTAGATCTCATGAGATGGAAGCCATCACCTAGTGGAGTTCGGGTTTCTAGTAGCAATCTCCGTATCCAATGAACTAAGACATACTTAAAGAAATATCTCCTAGTGTTCAAGTTAATAATGGACTTAGACATACTTGAAAAGGTATCTCCTAGTGTTCAAAAGCAATAATGAACTTAGTCATGCTTAAAGAAGTATCTTATAGGGTTCAACCTAGTAATGAACTAAGATGTGCTTGAGGAAGTACCTCATAGTGTTCTAAGGTTTTATGAGCGGGAATAGTCTCCAATTAAGAAGTATGAGTATGATGACCTAAAGGAGTACTTAGTGTGGGTAGGATTATGGGGTCTTGTCCATGCATTGCACAAGTATGACTTATGGTTACCTAACAAGTGTTTTTCTTATATGATGTATGTTTGATGGATTGTTGCTATAGTTGCCTTCCATGTTATGTTTGACTAAAGGTGAGAGATTCCCTTGTCTATGAGAAGTAAGCTAATGATGAGATCAAAAGATGATAAAGATGTATGATGGATTAAAAGTGGTACTTAGCCTAGGTGGGATTATGGGATCTCATCTATGCATTGCACAAGTATAACTTGAAGGTTACTTATGAAGTTTTCTTAGGTTAAGAGGATTTGAGTGTGGACTAAGCTTATGAATATGTGGTATTTCCTATGTTGTTAGATTATGCCTTATGATGTTTTATGCTCATATTATGTCTATGTTGGAGATTATGCTTTTGATTATGCTATTGTCTCTTATGTTCATGACTTATGTTTTATGTTGGCTAACCCTTGTGTTATGCTCTTATGATTTCATGCTAGCTAACATATTTAGTACTTTTGTACTAACACATACTTTTGCCAACATTCTTATCAAATGTAGGGTCCGGCGACTTTTAGTTACTTTCTTGAAGATAGGTTTCTAGAAGTCCAAGAAGTTGAAGATTGGTGAGTCCTCATAGTATCGAGGATAAAGCCACCATTTCCTTTATGTCTTTTCTTTATGTTTGAGACTATTGTATGGGATGTGAACCAAGAGTATTCAAAGTTGTATTAGATGGTTTGAGACAGAAGTGTAGTAAGACTTTCGCTTGCATTTTATAAAGACTTCGATTGTATGAATAAGATTTTTAAAATTTCCGTACTTTTCTATTATCTTATGTTATGATATGCTAAGGGCTTGATGAGACCCCTTCGGGGTCAAGTATGCCATTTTACATCTAGGGTGTACCCCTGGGTCGTGACAAACTTGGTAATCAGAGCACAAGGTTTAGAATGGTTCTATGATTGTCTCAAACCTCGTCTAGTAGATTCTTGTTATTAAATGTGAAGCGCGCCATATTTATGAATAGGAGCCTATTGGATGTTTAGGAAACTTCACTTCTTCATTCTCTAAGTCGTGACATAGTGTTTGGCTCTATTAGATCTTTCTCCTAATCCGTGCCCTATGGTTTTCAGGATATTGCTAATACAAGGGCAAATTCTAGGAGGGACGAGGAAGGCAATGTGGACCAAGAGGCTCCTCCCCAAGCTCCTTCTCAAGCTCCAATTGATCCTTTAGTTGAGAACGTGACCCATGCAGAGTTTAGGTCTACTATCCAATTGTTGGCTCAAGCCATGACGGCTCACGACAATAGGGAGGTGGTAGCTCCGGTGAATCCAATAGTGAGTGGGGCTGCTTTAAGAGTGAGGGAGTTTTTGAGAATGAAACCTCTGGCGTTTTATGGCTCCAAAGTGGAGAAATATCCTAAGGGGTTTATAGATGAGGCTTATAAAGTACTTGCTATCACGGGGGTGACTTCGGTAGAAAAAGCGGAGCTAGCCGCTTACCAATTGAGGGATGTTGCTCAAATATGGTATGATCAATGGAAAGATACTAGGCCGGTAGGAGCGGGCCCAATAGAGTGGGAAGTGTTCAAACTAGCATTTCTTGATAGGTTCTTTCCCTGAGAGTTGAGGGAAGCTAAGGTAGAAGAATTCATTAACCTTAAGCAAGGTAGCATGAGTGTTAAGAAGTATGCCTTGAAATTCACCCTACTATCCAAGTATGTTGCATCTATGGTATCGGATTCGAGGGATATGATGAGTAGGTTTTTGATCGGTGTGTCCAACTTGGTTGAAGAAGAATGTCGTACGGCAATGCTCCATGATAACATGGATATCTCTAGGCTTATGGTGTATGCCCAACAAATTGAGGAGTCAAAACTTAGGAAAAAGAATAGGGAGGCAAAAAGGGCTAGGACCAATGATGGGAACTTTTCCAATGCTAAGTCCAATGAACAAGGTAGACCTAAGTCTAAACAAAGGTATTCCGGTCAAGATTCCCCTTATACCCCTAGGTTTTACCAAGAGAAAGGTAGTGGGTCTCCATTACCTAAGTCTACTTGCACCAAGTGTGGAAGGAATCATTATGGTAAGTGTCTAGCCGGCATGGATGGTTGTTATGGTTGTGGGAAAAGTGGGCACAAAATGAGGGATTGCCCGGTGCTTAAGGCTAAGGGAAGGGAGGATAAGCAAGTTGCTTCTAGTGGTCCGAATGAGAGTGCTCAAAAGAAGAATAGGTTCTATGTCCTCCAAGCTAAAAATGATCAAGAGTGACCTCCTAATGTTGCTACCGGTATGTGTTTTATGCTTTATTAGATTCCGATATTGTTTGGTCTTTTGTGACTTGATATGTGAGACTTGAAGTTGTCTTTAGTGTGAATGGTGCTTAGAAAGTCTGTTTAGGCTTGCTCCCAAAGGGGAGATAGTGTGCTTAGATAAGCAAGGTCATTGTGTGCTTATGTGTTGCCATGATTTCCTTATATGATGCATGTTCATGAATAAGCTTAAAACTTGAAAAAAATGACTTAGGTGCATTGTTTTCCTCATGTTGTAGAGCATTGAGTATGAGTTGCCTATTTGACTTCATGAGATGAATATATGAGAATGCCTTAGTTTGGAGTTGAGAGATTCCTCCTTAAATGAATGTTTTTTTTGATTAAATTGCATATAGGCTCCATGAGTGTATGTTGAGCATGTTGTGACTAGGAGATGGTAGTTCCTCCTTGAACATGACTAGATATGAGAATTTCTTGCATCTTGGGTTGTTAGATGTAGTTCCTACTTCCTTGTGTTGCATGGAGTATGTTTAGTTTGGAGATGAAGTTTTCCTCCTTTCTTTATGTGCATTTAAATGTGTTGCATGCATGATGGCTTGCTAGTCTAGAGTCGTTTCCTTTAAGAAGTGTTTAGAATCGTCATTCGAGGACGAATGTTCCCAAGGGGGAGATATTATAACACCTGAAAACTAGTAGACTAAACTAGGACCTTATGTGAGGGTTCTAGAGTTTGAAGTGAGGGTTAGAGTCGTAGAAATGACTTCCTGTACTTAGAATGAGGGGTTTAGGGGTTAAACGTCAAGGTACGACTCCCCAAGGACCAACCAAGGGTCCTTGAGGAGGACCCTAGCAAAACAACCCCAAATCTGCCCCAAAAGACAGTCCACCCACGTTAGGGACTCACGCCCCGTGGGATCCACCCATGCCCCATGGGGGAGGGTCGTGGGTCAAGGGGTGAAAGTCATGTTCCAATACCTCCACCCACGATTGTCCAGCACGGCCCATGGACCCACCAACGGTCCGTGGGTCGGGGTCTCGTGGGTGCGGCAGTTCACTCACTTAAGTCGGTTAAGTTTGTGGGTTAAGGAAGTTTCTAGAATCAATTAGTTATTAAGTAGGGTCAGTTTGTTATTAATTAGACCACCTATATAAAGCTATTAGAGCCTCAATTAAGTTATTCCAAATCATTATTTCAACTCACCCAAAAGAACCCAATTCCCTCTCAAATATTCTCTCTCTAAAAAGTGAAGAAGAAGAAGAAGAAGAGAAGAAAGCTAGGTCAAATTCCTCCATTTTTGCAAGCTTTTGTGAGGGATTTATATCCAAGGTATGTTAGCTTATTCATCCATGGATTCATCCATCCATGGAGCCCCCTAGAATTCCCCCAATTGTGAAGATAAACCCCCAATTCAAGCTAGGGTTTCTTCCTATATTGTGGGTAGTGTTGAGTATGATTCCAATTGAGTGGATAGTACTTGTTTATGATTGATTTAGTATTGAATCATGATATATTGATGATATTACATGTTTTCTATGGCTAACCCTAGTCTAATTGATGAAATTGAAGAATGCGGGTTTATGCCTTGTGAAGTGAAATTGAGGGTTTATACATGATCTTCTAGAATTGATGTTATGTATAGTAATTGTTCAAGAATAGAAGCATGTAAACATGAATTGAATTAGAATAATGTATATATGATGGATCATGTCTAATAAAGCTTGAGATTGAACCTTTATGATGAATTATAACTAGAATTACTTAAAGATGAAGCTTATGACTAGAATGTCTTGAAATCTAGATATGTATGCTGATTGTATGAAATGAAGCTTTGAGAGTAAAACTTGTAATCATGAATATTGATCACTAGGGTTTTGAGAGTAAAGCCAATGTGATGAATTATCTATGTTAAGATTTTGAGAGTAAAGTCTATATGAGAATAAAAGTCTAATAGGTAGAATTGTGGTGAAATTCCTATACTCACCTAACCTACCTTATGAGTGCTTGAAAGTATAAAGTGATAGGATCACTTGAAGATGGATTGATTGTCAAGGACATTCTTCCATGAGACATGAATATTAAGCAAGGCTTAATAATGAATCTAAGGGGTGTATGCTTGGCCCCAAATGGATATTGACAATGAGAGGGAGTGTCACAAAAGGTAGGGTCCGGGCTCCAAGTTGAGAGGAGAACCACAGCTAGTTGATGTGAGGACTATCCAAGTGAAAGGGGGAACTCTTACGTAGTAGAGTGCAGGTTTTCCCAAAGTTAGATCTCATGATATGGAAACCTTCACCTAGTGGAGTTCGGGTTTCTAGTAGCAATCTCCATATCCAATGAACTAAGACATACTTAAAGAAGTATCTCCTAGTGTTCAAGTTAAGAATGTACTTAGACATACTTGAAAAGGTATCTCCTAGTGTTCAAAAGCAATAATGAATTTAGACATGCTTAAAAAAGTATCTCATAGGGTTCAACCTAGTAATGAACTAAGATGTGCTTGAGGAAGTACCTCATCGTGTTCTAAGATTTTATGAGGGGGAATAGTATCCAATTAAGAAGTATGAGTATGATGACCTAAATGAGTACTTAGTGTGGGTAGGATTATGGGGTCTTATCCATGCATTGCACAAGTATGACTTATGGTTACCTAAGAAGTGTTTCTCTTATATGATGTATGTTTGATGGATTGTTGCTATAGTTGCCTTCCATGTTATGTTTGACTAAAGGTGAGAGATTCCCTTGTCTATGAGAAGTAAGCTAATTAGGAGATCAAAAGATGATAAAGATGTATGATGGCCTAAAAGTGGTACTTAGCTTAGGTGGGATTATGGGATCTCATCTATGCATTTCACAAGTATAACTTGAAGGTTACTTATGAAGTTCTCTTAGGTTAAGAGGATTTGAGTATGGACTAAGCTGATGAATATGTGGTATTTCCTATGTTGTTGGATTATGCCTTATGATGTCTTATGCTCATATTATGTCTATGTTGGAGATTATGCTGTTGTCTCTTATGTTCATGACTTATGTTTTATGTTGGCTGATTAATAACATTTTAAAGACACTTCATCCAATTCTAAGTGTCAACGATCGTAAATCAGTATAAAACCCAACTAAATGAGTTGGGATCGAATGCCACAGGGAGCGGTATGTGTTTCAGATTCAATTGGAAAGTCTAAACGCGGTCAAATCAGTCCATGGAATAAAAATTATCGAATAAGGACATCATTCAAATTAAGGGGTGACACGAATGTGAAATGGGGGTTTTGGTTTTGATTATCAACTACAAATAGCAGTCACAAACAATAAGAATTAACAATAATGAGAAGGATTCTTGGGATGTGATCGATTATAGGCAATATAGACATATGGATAATTGTAACATTAGTAAATAGCTAGATATTAGTGAGTAGGCTAGGGTATAGGAGAGGTAAATTTTCTCTCGAACAATTTACCCGAAACAAGTGATTTCTCTCGAACATCAACAAGCATACAAAATAAGAGCAACCCACACCTTAATGCATTCACTCTCTCGAGCTAAATGTGTGGAATTGGGTTTAGGATTCACTCTCTCGAGCTGAACCCAAATCAACCCAATACCCACAAACCATTAATCAAAAACCTTAGTTCTAAAACCTCACTCTCGAGCAAGCCAAGAATACAAACATAGAACTGCATTTGGAACTACAATTCTTAAATTAAACCACAGTTAATGATTAAACTCACTTTTAAAAAGAATTTAAACTAACAATTAGAAATACCCATAAGCTAAATCAGTCCATAATCACATAATCACACCCCAAGAATTTGGTGTTTTATCTAGACATTATAAAAAGGTAAAAACAGTTACCAAATTGATTATCCATCAACTGGGTAAGAGTGATTTTGTCTTTACAATGCTACAATTTGATGAATATCAAAGACCCACTTCCAATTTCTCAAAAGTGAATTTCTTCAATCCTTCAAAACTAAGGAAGAACTCTTGAGAAAACTGTCTCAAAATTATTTTCTAAGTTCAGAAGTTTTATTATTTTTCTCAGATAGATAGATAGATAGATAATAAACTAAATGTTCAAAAACGTATTTATAGTCGCAGAAAATAAGCTACGAAATCTCATTCGATGAAGTAAGTAGGGCTCGCCGAACCACTCGGTGAACCGCCCTTTGGTCTCTTCCATCGCCCTTTCGCCTTGGCACTCAACATCCTCAAGGCCTGTAACTTTGGGCGATCTATGTTGGTTTCGCGAAATCACTCGGCGATCCGCCGACTGCCCCTTTTCCTCGCCGACTTGGTTCTTTCCTTTAGAGCTTGGCACACTGGAACTTTAGGCAGTCTGAGGAGCCATTCGGCGACACGCCGAATGCTCTTGGCGATCCTTAGGCTCGCCCATCTTCATTTCTTCAGCCTGTTTTGTTCCTTTTTTCCTGTTAGTGTCCTTGCTTTGTTCCTCAATCCATATTCCTGAAAGTCAAGGATTTAACATCAGTTATTGGCACAAAATAAGCATTTGAGGACACTAAATCAATATAAACAAAGCTCTAAATGAGTCCAAAACTCGGACTCATCAACACCCCCAACTTAAACTTTTGCTTGTCCTCAAGTAAAACTCAAGTTTAGCAGTTCAAAAAGGATGTGTGAAATAGTGCTACATAAGACTCAATCATGAATGCACACAACAAGACTCAACTTACTCATGCAAGGATCAATTGTGCACTCAAAGATTGAAGTTGTGACTCACCATTATCAAAGATACTCAAGTTCACAATACTTGCTTCAAATGCAAGTTCAAGCTCAACAAAGGTACTCAAATGCCCTCACAACAAAGATGATTCCATATTCACACACAATTTCTCAACAATTTATAGCT
>JAJONR010002941.1:0-60882 GCA_029582245.1 Solanum etuberosum
TCATCAGCAATGTCAAGATTGGATGATTGTGAGGATGAATTCAAGAAAGTACAAATGCCTATTGAATTTGCAACATTTTATAAGGGTAGTAAGAAATTGCTTAGCACTTGTTTGGCTGTTGAAAGGACCAGGCCTGATCTTCTTAATTAAATTCAATAATTAATACTATCTAATTACCATTTCTTTAAATGGTTATATATATATTGGGAATTTTGTTTGATATGTAATTTCATCACGCGATGAATAAATGTTTTGTTTCACTTTTACCTTGGATTTTATATATATGTACCATATTAACATTTTCCACATTATCAAGATTCAAGAGGCTAAGGACATATATATATATATATAGAGAGAAGCATATTATAACCATATGCCATGATTTGTTTTAATAAAGGTTACCAATATATCTATCTGGCGCGATTGGTGTATATTGATCGTGTTGTAATGTACATATATCTAGAAAGGTTTATAGTAAATTGAAGGAGTACAAGACGTAAAGCTAAGGATGAACCCTTATTTTCCAAAAAAATGTCTACTTATAATTCTCTTGTGTGGCATCGATGATATACATCTAATATACATTAAAGTTAGCTTACAATAAGAAGTTTTTCTACTATCAAAGGGTTTGGTGATATTAGATTTTCTCTTTGGTGGGGAGCTCTAAAACCTCGTACTATATAAGCAATTCATGGTAGAAATTTGAATCAATTACGGAGTGAGATAAAACTAATACTCCCACCATTCCTTTTTACTTATTTGTAATGATGAGTTTTAGCAGAATCCTTAAAAGAAAAAATTACTAAGGGGTGTTATTTGATTAAATATATATATATATATCTCTTAATAATTCTTTAGTTCTTATTTATATATGTGCCTCTTAATTCTAGAAAATTAATGTTAAGGGCAAAGTTCGAAAATGATAATTAATTTTCTCTTGATTGTTTAAATTGATAGTAACTATTTTGGAACAAATATTTTAGTATATATGACAATTAAAAAGGAACGAAGAGAGTACTTAATTAGTAGACAAAATTTAATTAAGGGAGTAGAATATTGTTAGGAAAATACTATTACCCTACATGGAACAAGTATAACAAAACCATGATTTCACAACTATGAAAGTGTGAAACATTTAGTTTTAAGAACAACTACTCCATATGACAATTATTAGTACACGAAAATATGTTTCATTTAATTATAGTTTCTCCTATTAAATGCGTTTTATCTACATTAGGAAAACTTCCAAGGAGGTTGTTCAACTGTCCCAATAGAATTTATTGAGCCCACAAATGTCATCAGAAATTTTGAGATAAAATGCAATAATGATATGAAAAGGAGACTTAATAATAAATACGAAAAGGAGACGTATCATTGTGAAATTTGACCAAACTGAATATGGGCAAAATGGTTAATTAAATGTAGAAGAATATTGGCATCTTTCATTTTCTTTATTTCTCCTTTTACTAAGACATTTTAAAGATGTAATTATGCTTTCTCTAACAAGCTTAAATGGATGTTTGAAGGAAAAATGACAAGGATTCAAGAAGATAGAGAAGCATCAAAGATCTAGTAGGTTGCACACCCAAATGTTTATAAGCAGACATCGCATAAAATTATTTTGTGAGAAGCATACTATATCATAATAATGATACTATTGGTCATACCACAGCCCACCTTTTTATTTGTGGGAAATGCCTTACTGAATTTTGTTAGTTTTATTATCCACATTGGATTTTTCATCGACCTTCATAACATTTTTTCCCTTTTGATTGCTTTTATAATGAACAAAATCAAAACCAGAATTTTCAGACGAAGAAGAAGCGATATTCTTAGACTTCCTCTTTTTGTGGGGATTAATGCTGCTTTCCATATTATTCTTCATAACTTTCTCGGGGGTTTGGGTGAGCAAATTGAAGCTTGGTGGAACAATCGTATCATGATTATTCATAAAATCTAGGGCTCTTTTTGGGAGTGAATTTAGAATCAACAATTTTGTTCATCTTGATGACAATGAAATGGTTGTTAATGGCAGATTTAGAGAATTAATGGAGAAGAAGAAGGAAACCTTCGTTTCAGAATCCTTAATTGGCACGCCAGCTTTAATTGATATTTTCATCTTTTTGAGATAATATCAAATCCATATAATTAAGTAATTTATTGAAATAGCCTTGAAAATCCCACATGACACGCTTTTTAAAAATTAATTAACATTTAAAAATAAAATTATTTAATATTAATTAAATCATATATGTTATTAGTCGTAATAATTATGTTATATTAATAATTATTAATTAATAGGTTTATAGGATGTAATATAGTATCTTAAACATATATGAGGATTAATTTTTCCTTATTTAATTAGTGACAATTTTAGCACTTTTGTCCTACTTTGTGGTGGATTTTAATTTTTATCCTTTAAGATAAAAAAATTTTATAGGACATAAATTTATCTTTTTGCATTATAATATTTCATAAATTATGCTCTGCATTCTTAATAAAAAAATAAAAATTAAAGATCAATTTATTTAAATGACAGATTATACGATCAAAAATATTTTAGATAGTTATTTATCTAGCCCATTATAGTAGCTAGTGTAAATGAATTCAGTAGGGGTATAGTGCATTAATTTCTGTTGATTAAGAATATTGAGCCTGTCGTGAGTTTTGGGGAAGAACCCTTGAATGTCTTCAATTGATCATAATTCATATATATTTCTTGTATTTTCTTAGGTAAAAATTGTAGAGTTCATTTTTTTCCTTTTTTAATATACAATTACAACATGACCAGTAGTCGCACAAAGTGGGATTTGAAGAAAACAACATGCCCAAACCTTACTTCTCGTTTAGAGGTAGAGAGGTTATATTTTGATAGACCTCCGACTCAAGAAAACAGTCCAAAGCACGTCTCGAAAAAAATTAAGAAGTACAAGAAACATCAGATAGTAACAGAACAAACACTATAAGAAAACAATACATTAATCAAGGTATAAGAAACAACAAATAGTAACAGAAATTGAAGGTTAAAAAATTACAAGAGCAATACTACAACTACTAATATGAACGAACAACAAGGCAACACACTGCCACCCTAACATAATTTGTATCCCCTGATCCACACCCTCTTATCTAATAATTAGTTCATGTCCTCGATAAGCTGAAACTATGTCATGTCCTATCTAATCAACCTCCCCCCAATCAATCCTTTTAATAAATATCTTTAACGAAATTTCTGGCTTTGAGAGTACAGCAATTTAGATCCAGCTAAACTGGAATAATTTTGTGTTTTTGACTATACGATCCATACAATTTTCATTTATAAAAGTCGTAATCATAGTGTCAATTATTAATTTGTAGAGTAAGCATTATCGAAAAGGATGAGAATGAAAAAGAGAGTACAATGGACCTAAACCAGAAGATGTAAAATAAGGCACATGAAGGTTAACATCAGTGGAGGAGAAAGAGTTTCACATTCTTTCTTTTCCTTTAACACCTCATATTTGGTTGCTCATTTTTGTCCCTACATTTAAACATTGCTCTCAAAATGGTCCACTCCAACTATGCTTTTCTACTAACTTTCATCATTTTGTTGAACAATTGATGATCAATTTACATGATATATATCCTTATCCTTTCAATATTTAACCAAAAGAATTCACGTAAATATAATTCTTCAAATTATTTATATTTTATTTATATTTGGAGAAGACAGACGTTAACGGTGTAAAAGACAGTTCACCAATTTTTTAGCAAAGTATTGTTTGTTTTGGTGCATGTTTCTAAACAAGGTCCGTTTTAGTTTCGGACTCCCTTTGGTTCATATTAATTGGGTAACTTACGTATATCTCATTAGTTTAGGAGCTAATTATTTAGATACACGCTAGTTTACAATATTATGAAACTTACTAGATGTTGGTGCGTCTAGATACATCTAGATACGTTCATATACATGTATCTCGGGATACATGGGTCAAAATTAGATGTATTTTATTCTAGATACATTGTATTCAAGTGGATTCATGTGTATATGGGATACACAGACAAATCTCGCTCGCCTCTTTCCCATCTTGCTCACCACTCTCATATCTCGCTTGCGTATCTGGTATCTTATACACTAGATACATGTATCTAGTATCTAGTGTGGTTTGCATGTATCTGAGATACATAGACAAATCTTGCTCGCTTCCCTCCTGTTCTCGTTTGCCTCCCTCCTTATTTCAGTGTATCTGGTAACAAAAAACATGCATCCAAGTGTATGTGACTTGAATAATGGTATGAAATTATTAAATAGTGAGATATAATGTAATTATCTCAAATTATAGAAAAAACTAGGTAATATGCCCGCACGAAATTACATTGAACTTGCAAATAATCCTTTACTAATATCTATACATTAAAAATAATTGAAAAAATAGGTTCTTAAAAAAATATTAGCAATATTCCAGCATGAATTTGATTATTTGTCATTATCACATATTCAAGAACCTCTAATGAATGAATTATTCAGGAAATAATAAATCATTGGTTCTTTAATCAACATTAAAAGGAAAATAAAGAAGAGAATAAGAATATATATACAAAGGAATTTCGTAAGAAAAAGAACACATTTAAGTTGCATAGATTATACAATTGTGATATATGTCTCGGGAAAATATTCAAAAATTTGTTAACAGATTCAAAAAAGAAATTATGCTTGAACATGAAAGCAATTATAACTTTTGAGCTTGCATAATGAATTTCTTCAATTGATGAGTGAGAAACTTCATATCTATGGAAAAATAGATAATATGTAAGCTTATATATAATACTTTTAAGTTATAGAATTTTATATAGAATATCAAAACATGAATTCTTGGAACTGAGTACAATAATTATTTTCTGCACAATAGATATACCTACTATATGTGTATATGTTCAATATAACCGGAGACAATAACTCTGCAGAAACATAAACAACAGAGTTTAAAACATGTATTCAAAAACAACAATTAATATCATAGGCATAAATTAATGTCTGTAAAAAAACATACCAGGATATGTAAAAATAGAATGAAATAGAAAGGAAAAAATCGAGTCCACTGAATGCACAGTGTCCCCTAAAGAAAACGATTCCCCTCTAATACCTGAGATTTAAAGAATTAGATCCTCTCAGGATGAAACGATTTTATTCACCAACATTTTGATACAAAAACAATGGTGTCAGTAAGCCACTCAACAAGAGCAAAATACACGAATATTTAATTGTGTAGAAGAAGAAGAAGTTCAGAATTTTCGTTGTTTTAAAATGAGAGGAAATCCCTCTATTTATAGACAACAAAGGGTAGTGTGAACAAATGCTTATTGTGGATTAATGGAAAAAGTCACAACTCTTCGGAAAGGTCACAACCTTTCATAAAAGTTACAACTTTTCATAAAAGTCACAACTCTTAAAAAAAGTCACAACTTTTCATAAAAGTCACAACTCTTCAAAAAAGTCACAACTCTTCAAAAAAGTCACAACATTTCATGAAAGGGGAAAGCTAGTTTTGAAAATAAATAAATTAAAAGGGAATCTTGGTTTCTGGTGGCGCCACGTAGGCGGGCCTAGGGTTCTCTTTTATATATATACTACTAAATTTGCCCGCGCTTCGCGTGGTTAGAACATTCTTCTTCAAAATTTATTAGAATAGAACTTTTCTTGTATTTTGATGTTATAGTATTTTTATATAAATTTATTTTTAAGAGTAAAGAGGTTATTCAATTGTAGTTTACCATTTGTTTTATTAAAAGAAAAGGCAAAATTACAAATCATAACACTATTTTCTCCTAGTTTACATCTTTTTGATAAGAAAAGATTTCTTAGTAGAATGTTGTAAAAAAATGTATTTTGTAAAAAGTTATTTGTGAATCTGCAGTAGTTGGATTTACATAGAGTCTGTACTAACAAATACTTATAACAATAACTTTGAAGAAACATAAATAACAAAGTATAAAACATGTACTCAAAAACAACAACTAATATCATAAGTATAAATTAATGACTGTAAAAAAAACATACCAGGATCTGTAACAATAGAATGAAACAGAAAGGAAAAAATCGAGCCCACTGAATGCAGAGTGTCTCCTTAAGGAAATTATTCTCCTCTAGTACCCGAGGTTTAAAGAAATAGATCATCTCAGGATGAAATGATTTTATTCACCAGTGTAATGATATAAAAATAATGGTGTTAGTGAGCCACTCAACAACAGCAAAGTACACAAATATTTAATTGTGCAGAAGAAGAAGAAAAAGTTCAGAATTTTCGTTGTTTTAAAATGAAAGGAAACTCCTGTATTTATAGACAACAAAGTGTAGTGTGAACAAATATTTATTGTGTCTTATCAGAAAGATTGCAACTCTTTGGAAAAGTCACAACTCTTGAGAAATGTCACAAGCTTTCATAAATGTTACAACCTTTCATATAAGTCACAACTTTTCATTAAAACTTTTCATTAAAGTCACAACTTTTAATAAAAGTCACAACTTTTCATGAAAGGAGAAGACTAATTTTGAAAATAAATAAATTAAAAGGGAATCCTTGTTTTTGGTGGCGCCACATAGGCAGACCTAAGGTTTTCCTTTATATATATATATATATATATGATATGATTAGTAAATATAATAAAAATATTTATGTAATTAGGTAGTTTCTCCTTATAATTATAAGGTTCTTGCATATATACCTTTCTAAAAAAAACATCAATTGTGGAATTGATAAAATAAAGTCTAATCTTGTCACAAAAACTAAGCCTAGGTTATTTCCCAGCTTGATAAGTGTTTCATGACAAGTCATTTTCCAGCATAATCTAATTAAAATGACATCTTGGACTTTTCAGATATATAATACTCAACTAAGCATAACCAAAGGAGTCATTTTCATCATAATTGAACTTGTTAGTAAAATATCTTCAAATAATACTCCTAGTATTATCTTAATCTTAAAATAATTAAAGACTTCGAGATTCCATCCATAGGTAAAACGTTTACATAGTCTATGTTTCTTCTATCTCCTAGTACTTATCATTTTTTATTTGGTTTATCTTTCCCTTTTAATTTCATGAATAAATATTTCCCTCCCCTTAATATCCACCTTCCAAAACACACACTGCCACCCAAAGCTTACAATGTAATGATACTGATACTCTCTCATCTCAAAATAAGTGTTACTTCAGCAAAAAATACGTTTATTAAAAAATTGATAAATATAATATTCCTTCTGTTTCTTTTTATATGTCCAATTTTGATTTTTTACTTGATCCGTTTTACTTGTTATTTTGATAAAAATCATGAAAAGACAATATATTTTTTCCTATTATACCCTCAATTTATTTAGAGAGTTGATATTTTTGAAAAAGGTAGAACCTCATTAATGAATAGAACCTTGGTCATTAAGCTTTTTATCATATGTGTGCACAAGTTGCGAGAGAGAAAGAGAAGATAGGGGTTTGTTATTTAGTATTGTGGGTCGGGTTTGATTTAGGGTTAAAAACTTAAAATAGATAATTGGGTAATTTCAGTTGAAATCGGGTTAATTTAAGTTGATTCGGGGTTTTCCATCCAATTGAGGGGCACAAATGATGAAATTAGTAACGGCAGAGATAAGAATAACTTCGTTTTAACGATAAGGGCATTGTCATCCAATAAAATAAAGTTGAGTGGTATTTTTGACCCTTTTCCCTTTTAATTATGATCTCTTAAGTATAATGTAAAATCAACGAATATAGGACGAAAGGAGTAATATTTTTACACAAAAATGTGAATTTGATTCTCAAATGTTCGTTATTCTTTCCATTCCCCTTTCCACCAATAAAAAAAATACATTGTAAAAATAAAAATAAAAAATCCATAGAAGATCCATGTGAACATTTTGCTGAATTTTTCAATACACAAGAAATTAAATTCTCTAAATTTCAGTGTTCTGCAACTCAAAAAGTTATCAATCATTCAACTGCAATAGCCCCCACCCAAGTTCCAAAAAAGGAAATAATGAAGTGGCAATTACTGGACAAAAACAGACCCAAAAATTTCTAGTCTTTCTAAAAATAATAATCTGTGATTACGGGTTCAACCGAACTTAGGAACGGATCACCATATATAATTGAAATTATGAATTTAACAAAACTCAATAACTTTTTGATTCTAATAACTAAATGAATTGTAATTCAAAATTCATAAATTAAAATTTCTGACTCCGACTCTCGGAAGGTAAGGGATTCATTAAAGCAGTCAGCATTTAAAGACAGACATTCTCTACCATGGTCCCAAAATTTACCCTTTTAAAACTAATAATTTCATGATGATGTATTTATTTTCCTCTTAGTTTTACCCTTTATATTAATTTTGCAATATTATAAAAAAGAAAGACTAGTTGATATATATTTGAACTTGCAGCTGATCATGTGCTCAAAACAAGCTGTTTTTTTTGTCTCATACTTTGAGGAACCATATCTATACTTTTAATATTTAATGAACCTAATATATAGTTTTTTATCCATAGCTCCAAATTTTCCAATCACATTTTTAACTTGTTTCCCTTTTTCAGATCAAGGGTGTTCATTCTTTCCATGGAAAGGAAATTTTGTTACACTAAAGAAGAAGTGAATTGATGTATCATACTAATAGTTCTTCACAACTGGACATTTAAGGTAGAAAAAAAAGTTTAATTCCACATTTGGTTCGATATCATCATAAGTGATAAGGGATTAAAATAATTTGTAAGTGTACTATTTTTTAAAATTTATTTATGTATTTGGTAGACACTAAAAATATTTATAAGCTAAATTCAGCAAAAAAATAATCAAAAGTTGATCACATTCATAGAATCTTACTATTTTTTTCAGTTTATAAATGTTTTTAGTTTAATTAAATATTTTACTAATTTATAGTATCCAAATTAAACATACTAACTTTTAATAATCTTTCTTTTCTATTTCCTCCATTTATTAGTTTTCTGTGAAAATGCTTTTAAATTTATATTTTCTTTAATTATTTTAAAGATGTTTAAGTCTATTTAATATAAAAAGTGTTTATCAACACCTTTCACGAAATATACTAGTAACATATTATCAGTTTTAACACTTTTATAAAATAAAAAAAATATTTCTATCCAAATAGGCAACTATTTATTTCTAAAAAAATAAAGTTTTATCACCTAAAAATGTTCTTTGAACTTGATACTTATCAGCTAAATAATATTTCCTCCATTTTAATTTATTTGTCATAATTTAATTTGATACGGAATTTAAGAAGGTATAAAAGACTTTTGAATCTTGCAGTCTTAAATTAAAGATATATCAGATATGCCAAAATAACATTTAATCTTGAGGTTTTAAATTAACATGTCAAGTGGAAAATTAGAGTTAAAAGAGTTTTAAAAAAGAAAAAGAGACATTATTTTTTAAACAAGTTAAAAGGAAAAGTAGGACAAATAAATAGAAATCTTTTCTTCATTCTAATGAAGCATGTAACTGTTAGTGCCCAGTAGAAGTTAACAAAAGTTATTGGAAAACCAGCCCATTGGTTGTTGTCTTCATTTCTGTGGCTTTTATCAACCACTCCTAATCTTCTTTTTCTCTCTCTCTCTGTTTATCTTGTAAAGTCAAGAAAGAATGTCACTGCACCTTTTGTTCACAATCCAATTATCTTTTTTATTCCAATGGCTTCTCTTCAAGAATTACTAGCTGATGAAGGTTTTGAAAGTACTAAAAAAACACCTGCAAGAACTCATAGAAAAGTTAAGTTCAAAGACAGAGAAGACTCAAATAATATTGCTCTGCCTATTTACATTTGCCATGACAGAAGATCATCCTTGGATTTCTCCAAGACTAAATCCCGAAGACCCTTTTCGAGTACTACTTCTTCAGTTCATTCGTTACAAAAATCGAATGTTAAGTCCACACATACTCATGTTGAAGGAACTATTCCAAGAAGAGATGAGCCTGCTATTGATGAAATTGCTATTAGAGCAGTGATTTCTATTCTTAGTGGCTTTGTAGGACAATATTCGAGGGATAAAGATTTTCGCGAAGCTATTAAGGAGAAATGTTATGCTTGTTTTGCGAGAAAGAAGAATTATTCGGATGATGGGATTTTTGCTGATATAGAATTGGCTATTGAGAGTATAGAGAGATTGGTTGATAGTATTGATGATACTAAAAGGGAAGTTAAAGTTAAGTCATTGCAATACTCTATTAGGCTATTGACAATTGTGGCATCTTTGAATTCCAATAACTCTGGAAATGCCTCAACTTGTGGAATTCCCAATTCTAATCTCTCTGCTTGTGCACAGCTCTACTTATCTATCGTCTACAAGCTCGAAAAAAATGATAGAATTGCAGCTAGGCATCTCCTTCAGGTGTTTGTTGATTCGCCATATCTTGCTCGGACACACTTGCTTCTTGAGCTTTGGGAGCATTTGTTTCTTCCTCACCTTCTTCATCTCAAGATTTGGCATACACAAGAATTGGAAGTTCTATCGAGTTCGGATTATGTTGACAAGGAGAAGCACATGAAGGCCTTAAACAAGCTCTATAATGACCATGTAGATATTGGTACAACAAAGTTTGCTCTTTACTATAAACAATGGCTCAAGGTTGGTGCCCAAGGCCCTGCTGTTCCTTCTGTGCCTTTGCCTTCTAAAGTTGGATATTCGACTTCAAGAAGACGTTCTATGGATTCTGTCACTTCCAATTCCTCCATCAAGAACAACTCATTGTAAGTTTGCATACAACTCATGGTAGAACTGTTCTTTTTTATGTACTATGCTTCCTAGGATAGTTTTGAGCTTGAAAGTTTTTTTCGTTATCCTGAAGATATCGTGCTGTTTTTGGCCCAATTACGGAGAGGAAATCCATGGATGCTGCAAGAAATGGAATTTGGGACTATGAGGAGGAAGAAAAAGAGAAGATTTCATCCATTGGAGATGACTTTAAGCAAGGCAATTACAGTCCAGTGAGTGACCTTTACATATTACCTTTTGTTGATTCTTGAAAGGGTATGATGAGAATTATAATTAAATTCTTGACTTTGACAGAAAAAAACAGTGGTTCATCGAAGATCATCGAGTCAAAGTAATAGAACTCCAAAACATGATCAATGGGATCATACTCATAAAAAATCAGACCGCTTCCCGTATTTCAGTTGTCAAAGTGAGCCTGTGGAGTGCTTGAGAGAAGGAAACAGTAAGATTGGCAGTGTTTCCATCAGAAAGGAAGAACAAATCATTCCTTCTGTTTCAAATGATCTAAGTAGAGCTATCTTCGCGATTTGCTCCTCAGATAGCTTAAGTGAGTGTGAACTGGCCATCCGTTTGGTGGCAAAATCTTGGCTTGATTCTCATGGAGATCCTGAGACTGTAAAGAGATTGTCCACAACACCAGTGATCGAAGGAATAATGAACGTTTTGTTTGCATCCGAAGATGATGAGATCTTGGAACTAGCCATCTCAATCTTAGCAGAACTAGTCACTAGGAAAGAGACGAATGGACAAATCATTCTGAACTCAGATTCACAGCTTGATATTTTCTTGAGACTACTGAGAAGTAGCAGCCTGTTTCTCAAGGCTGCAATTCTGCTTTACCTAGTGCAGCCAAAGGCGAAACAGATGATATCAATTGAGTGGATTCCATTAGTACTTCGAGTTTTGGAATTCGCAGATCAGTTGCAGACGTTATTCACGGTTCAACGTAGTCCTCAAGAGGCAGCATATTACTTGCTTGATCAACTTCTTACTGGTTTTGATGAAGACAAGAATTTTGAAAATTGTAGGCAAGTCATTTCACTAGGGGGATTGAGCTTGATGCTCAGACGAGTTGAAACAGGAAATGTCTCAGAAAAAAGTAAAGTGGCTTCTGTTATGTACTATTGTGTTCAATCTGATGGAAGCTGCAGGCATTACCTGGCCAAGAACTTGAATAAAGATTGTCTTATTCCCCTTCTATTGCTTCAGAACCAGCACAACACTCGAGGACATGTTTTTGCATTTCTCACCGAGCTTCTCTGCATCGATAAGTAAGATTTTCTTGTTAAGCTCTCTTATGCAATCTTCTTCTTTTTCTTGCATCTAAATGAACAAGTAATTTTGCATGATGTTACAGGCAAATTCAAAGAATAGAATTCTTACGCGGACTACTAAGTGGATGGGGAATGGTGAATACCTTGCACATTTTGCTACTCTATCTCCAAAGCGCTCAACAAGAAGAACGCCCCGTTATCTCTGCCATATTGTTACAGCTTGATCTTTTGGTAAGTCTGTTTCCATTATAGTCTTCTCGGATTCAAAGAATAACTCGGAAGGAATCCTCATTTAGCTGCAGTCATGCTGCAGGGAGATCCGAACGAGTGCAGTGTGTATAGAGAAGAAGTAATAGAAGAAATAATAAAAGCCTTGGACTGTCAAGTATTCAATGAAAAAGTCCAAGTACAGTCAGCCAGAGCTCTACTTATACTAGGGAGTTGTTTTTCCTATGCTGGAGAGCCAGTAGTGGAGCAATGTCTGTTAAAAGAAGCAGGCTATGACGAAAATGCTGGGGATTCATATCTTGGCAAAAACTTCATCCTTAACAGTTATACAAACCTGGTAAATTCCCCTTCTCGTGACCTTTTTTTCATGTTGAACTTTAACCAAAACTCGAATTCACCTAGTCCTTCAACTAAGTTTCAGAATGAGGAGGAGGAGGCAACAAGAAATTGGCAAAGGAAAACAGCAATAGTGTTGCTTAACAGTGGAAACAAGAGGCTGTTATCTGGTCTTGTAGATTCAATAGCCAATGGAATTCCATGTTTAGGAAGAGCAAGCCTAGTTACTGTCACCTGGATGAGCAATTTTTTCTGTTTCATTGAGGATGAAGGATTTCAGTCTTTAGTATATTCAGAGCTGATCCCCGAGCTGATAAAGTTATTGAAGTACAATAATGCTATAGAGGAAAGAGTTCTTGCTTCACTTTCATTACTCAAACTGGCAAACAATTCAGGTATGGGATTTTGCAAGCTATACTTTAGCTTAGCCTTGATAAAGTTGTATGCTCAACCATTAGAGAAAATTTAACTTGTTACTACTTCCATAATACCTAATTACACTTTATCCCAAAAAAATAGCACATTTTGAACTTTTTTCACAGAGTTTTGGTCTATTATTTTTTTCAGATTATTTGGCAAAATTGTCTCCATTGGATAAAGAGCTCATAAATGATCTGCATAAACTCTCAGAAGTAACATGGACAGCAAAGGAGCTTGTTTCAATTATATCAAGCAGCTCAAGGCATCTTCAGCAGTTTAATGTACCTTAACAATTTATTTATTTTTTTGTTTAGTACCTTTACCTTAGTCATTCTACCTTGTACATGTCCATGAAGCTAAGCACAGGATGTCTATATATTAGCCCTTCTTGGAGATAATTTTAGTTATAAGTGAGGCTATTTCTCAACCGCGATACGTCTTCTTCTTCGTCATTCTTGAGTAATTCATAAATAACTTCAGTCGATTGCAGAGCAAGTATTGCCAAAGCCCTTCTTGGAGATAATTTTAGTTATAAGTGAGGCTATTTCTCAACCGCGATACGTCTTCTTCTTCTTCATTCTTGAGTAATTCATAAATAACTTCAGTCGATTGCAGAGCAAGTATTGCCAAAGACCCTGGACACAGATAATGCCTCTAATTCTTCAATATACAAAAGCAGCAATTACCATGTCTCTATAACATTTGATGCAAAACTTGAAAACAACATTGTAAAGTGAGGATTTCAAGATTATATGGGGAGAAAACATTGAACTCTGTTCCTTGAGAGTATTTAGCACAGTTCAGTTTGTTTTTCTTGTTCAAAATTTTAATAAAAAGCATAGATCAGTAAGAATCGAATCCATGAAACTAAAAGTATTAAGTCTATGAACTGAATTCCGATACATAAGGTATGATTCAAGGCTCAGTCAATCAAATATCAGTTTGATCTACTTTACATCCTTACAGAGAAATATCCTTCTATTTTGGCAAAAGTGGGATGAGCTGCTGCTATGCTGTAAATATCTTGTGTCAATATTTATGCTGTAAATTTTCTTCATAATACTTATGTATCCTTTGAAATTGTGTTCCAAATTGTTCGAAATCTCATTTAATAGTTAAATACGCATGAGTACCATAAGAACCAAAAAGTCCTCTTGCGTGTATAGCCTTTGTAATCTCCATTTTAGAATTTGAAGATACTATTGTAAAAGGTTCCCAAAAGGAAAAAAAACATGCAGAGACAGAATGCAAACCACATTGAATATAGAGACAACAAGTAGCTCAAACACAAGTAAATTAAACGAAATTCAACTTTTTGTCTGACAATACATATTAGAAAGCATGACACAATTTAAGTAGACATACTTGGCAGTGGCCTCCAGCTCCAGAGACCCCCAAAGTAAATAAAACATGATCAAACGTCAAACCATTATGACAGAGAAAATTAAAGACGGGTAGCAATAAAAGAAGCATGAAATCCCATTAGATTCACGCACAAACTCCTTTTCTACGTCCGATAGAAAGGAGGCTAAAATGCATTCGGAAATGGGCATCTCCAAAATGTAGACAACCATCTCCTCCCCAGTGTGGGAATGGTGAAGGAGATCAAAGAGCTAACCGGTCTGTCATCAAACGAAAAACATTATGTTCTGCAAATCACGGTGCAAATCATAAAATCTTTGTTCAAATGAGTCAATTGGAGAAGATGATGACGACGAAGCTTCAGAGGATGAAGTTGTAGACCTAGAAGAGTTCATCTCCTTAAGCACCTCTTGGAACATCCGTCCCCTGTAAGCAACAAGGTCTGCATAGTAAACTGGTGGAACAAGTGAAACAGATTTAGTGCACCGCGCAAAAGTGAAGCACATGTTGTATATAAGCTGTTGTAAATCGACAGAACTGAAGCCATTCTCATCATATAGAACATGATAGTGAGTTGCCTTGCTAGTACCCAACTGTCCATAGTGGCTGCAAAGATAGAAGTCAAAATCAGATGGATGAACAATTTGTGTATCCACAACAGTACCCGGAGGCACATTTCCGTCCGTAGGAAATAGTCGTGTATGGTGTCTCTTCTGAGCCACAACAAGAGTGATTGCTGGTTGATACTTATTACTTTCGTATATAGCTTCTACCAAATCATTCAACTCTTCGTTCAGTACCATATCAAACTGACTCTCACTCACACCATCACGGAAAACAACAATTTTGTTTGGTTTAACCGAGTTGAGTTTCGCATAAGTCTCAACTAGGCTTTTACACATTATTCCAAACTCTAGAATCTGCTCGGTCCTGTGTTCCTGAGGACGAACTCTAGCGGCATATTTATTAGCAGCTGGCCAGTTGATGGTGGCAACAACAGCTGCTATGGATGGATATTTGTCAGCATCACTGGCAGTAGGATGATTAACATCAGCTCCAATGAACATGACATTGTCTCCATCACTAAAATTAGGGAGTCTTTGCATAAGTTCTATATTGCTGCCTCCAAGTTTTGCGTTAATCTTCAAACATAGGTTTGCAAGAAGTTGATCCTTTGCATTGTAGTAGGCATTAGAAGACAAGCAACACTGGGTTACAATGCCAATTTTTGTCTCAGAGACCCATTTAAGATATTTGTACCCATTATGCTTTGATGCCATAACACAAACAATCATTTGAAGTTTACCCTTGTTCTTCTGGCCAGCTTCATTAACCACATCATTGAGGAGTTTTTCAACCTTACCAACTGCAGAGAGTTCATTCATGTCTCTGACATGTTTTACGGCAGGTTCTTCCATATTAATACCCAAACTTAAGTACCGATCTTTCAATTGGTCAACAAATTTATCAACTTGTTGCTTCCAGTCCCTGAAATTCTTAGACCTAAAATCTATCAAAGCCCATCGTTGAAGCGCCTTGCCTTCCACCAACACAGATTTCTCAACAAGGTTCCACTGGCATTTCTTAGTATTCACATTAACTGGAGCTTGATCGCCTTGCTTCAAAACAGGGACAGGAAGAATACGACCCAAAATACGGGTCATCTGGGGATCAACCCTAATCTTAAAATTACTGGGGATACCGCTGCAATAATCAAGTGAAAAAAATATTGTAACAAAGATGCTAATACTAACATATATCATCAATAAGTTCATGATAACAGTGAATAAATTGACGATTCAAACTCAGTAATTTATGAAATGTCTAAGCCCAAACAGAAGATTAGAAATGAAATACTAACTAAACACGAGCAAAACATAGATTAACATAATCACAAGTTTCTGAATATAGTTTGTAACTTAAGTGTATCAATATCCACCTGTAGTTTATGAATGGGTACAAACATAATGAAAGAATAGAACCCATAAAAGATCAAAAGTTCAACAAGCAGCATATATATATATATAACTGATCGCCACACATTTCTTGTAAGAAAGAAGAAATTCAAGAGGAAGCATCAGAAGAAAACACATAAGATACAAAAGAAATTTAAGGAATTCACATACCAGCACGGCCCATCTTCAGCCTGTACCGTTTTACGTATTGTCTCCCTTCTATCTACGGGACTAGGTAGTGTTTTCCTCCTAATCAAGGCTTCTTTAGGAAACCGTTGTCCCGCAACCAAGACACAGAATTCCACCGGGACATACATTTCCTTATCACCTTTTCCAATATCTAGTGAAGGTAAATGCTCGAACTGAATTGTAGGCTTATATTTTTCACGGAAGTAGTCAACAAGGAAAACCTCCTGTTTGGTACCTTGAAGGCAAAATTTAAGATCACGAGTTTTTCCTGGAATTAGCTTCTTAATAACAAACTTCTGCTTGCTAGGACGATGATTTACTTTGACTTTCAAACCAGTCAATAAATCACTTGCAGCTGCTCTTTTATTGTTGAAAATGACTTCAATATTTAGTCCATAATATTCCTCCAGAAAGTCTGTCACTGAAATTGGTTTCGGGAGTGCCAACTCTGAGGAATCTAAGCACAAAGCAAGCCCTTTAGATGTAGGCTTTAGGCTCTGCTGAAAACCTGTATGTGCATTAACCCCGCAACCTAAGTCTTTGATAGCATTCGTAGAGTAGAAACAACGACCTATAGAAATCCTGCACCTTTTAGGATTTTCTTTCATAACCAAATCCATTCCTTGTAGTACATCACGAGGAATATTCTGGAGGTTTCTTTTCACATATCTGGTCACGTTGTCAAGTTGTAATCGAGCAACAAACTTGAAGGTAAGCGTGTACTTGCATTCCTTAGCATCATCCCCAACAGAGCAGTTCACAGTTAAAGGCTTAGCAGGAAGATCAACAGCACTGAAAATGTTCTTATTACCGTCATATGCAGTTTTATCACAGGGAAATTCAGCAGGCTTATCCGTCAACCACTTTTCTCTTATCTGACGGAGATCAGACTTGTCTGTTACCGGCTTATTCTCATCAACCTGTTGAACATCCACATCATAATGCAAAATGATAGTCCCGTCTTCAAATTTAACAGGAAAGTGATTAGCATGCAGGCTAATCGACTTGTAAGAATTGTTTCCACGATCAGGTCGTCCCATAGGTTCACGTTTTTCTGAATCCTTCAGATTGATTTTCCCCAGAAGAACTGGAGCATCTGCCCACAAAAATAGTACAGTGCATTTTAAGAATAAATCAATGCTGACATGCATAAAATGTTACTCCATTTGCAGAAAACTAGTGAGCTAATAAAAAAGAAAAATACAGGTCTACTTCTTAAGAAGAACTTGCAGATGAAAATTAAATATTTTAAACCAAAAACAAAACAAATATACAGAAACCTATGAATTTTAACTTTTTCAATCTATATAAACCTCTGAAAACAACTTCAATTAATTCTTTGATAAAAAATTCCAGTTCAATGCAAAATAAAACAATACTTTACAGCTTCAGATATAGATATAACACGGGTGTAAAGCTATCAATGATCATGAATATCAAAACGTGCCTAGTTTTTGCATGTTATAAACAAGTACTTGCAAGATACTATTAACTTGCAGTAGACAATATAAAGAAAATAGACTATGCTAAGAAAAACATCATAACAGTTAATACCAGAAGATCGAAGAGGAGGACGATCCACACCTTCCTGCTGCTGGTTTCCACCACCATGTTGCTGCGGAGCAGTACCAACGCCGCCGCCTCTTCCCTGTTGCAGTTGTGGCCGGACCCAAACAGTGCTTGTAACGCCTCTACCCTGTTGCTGTTGTGGCCGTGGTGAAGCAGTACCAACACCACTTAGGAGCACAGTGGCCCAACTAGCAACAGTAGCTTCCGGATTCTGACTAACCGGCTGATTTTCCGGAGCCACAGTCTCAGTAAACGATGGAATTGGCTGGTTAGATGAAGATGAACCCATCTGAAACCCACCCCTTCCACCACGTCCACGGACTTGTTCCTGTTCGTAGTGACCACGAGCACGGTCTTGTCTCGGTTCGTTGTAACCACGAGCACGGCCTTGTCTCGGTTCGTTGTAACCACGAACACGACCACAATCACGACCACGGTTACCTCCACCACGTCCGTTGTAGTTTCCACGGTCCATTTGCTGAGTATATTTTTAGCTAAGAGAGAAAGAAAACTAGCAACGTAACTGTAAATTCTTCTAAATGATGAAGTTGAGCTAAAATAAATAGACTCAGGACTGTATCGACAGAGTAGACGCTAAACGACGAAAAAAGGACGATTCCAGGAAAAGTGAGTGGATAAATTCATGCATGCAATTGACCTTTTAGTCCCTATAAGGTTTGTTAAATAAATAACAACGACAAAAAATAGTACAACAAATTATTCTGTGTCTTGTCTTCCAATCTTTTGGGGTTGAGGGTAGTTTTGGTATTTAATCAATTGGATGAAGTAGTGGGCAAGGAGAAAGTGGTTATTGGTGAAGGAATACAACGACTACGTACTCGACTTGTCAGTGAGACTGTTAAATGCTGCAACGGAAAAATAATTACCCATTCCATTGTTAAATTATAAAAAATCTCATTTTTTTTCATGATAGTTCTACCTGTGTTAGATTAAATACTCATGTAGTATGACTTTGTTTGAATACACCCGATAATTTTTTGTGTTTATTTCTTATTTGTAAAATTTGAATTATACCTATTTTAAATATTTTTTATTTTAATCAAATGTTTGAAGTTGATTTGATGTCTACTTTTTTTATTATTATTATTACTACAACCTTAGAGGGAAATTTGTTTTATAATGAAATTACGACATAAGAGAGTTTACGAAAATCATTTTATTGTATCAGATAATTGGTGTTTAATTAAATATGGTATAATATAAAATGGAATAAGGAAGCCTAAAAGGGATAATTGAACTTGGGATCCCTAAGTTATTGCTAAATTAAGATTTTATTCCTTTTGGTAAGCAAATTTAATTTTTGCTTCAATTATGACATACTAATTCTTTCCAATTACTTCTGTTCAAATTATATTTCAAATAACTACTTTTATATATAATGTCAAAACTTAAAAAATGATCACAAGTATTAAAGGAGATTATACACATCTTAATTTGATGTGTACTTGATTTATTTATTTGTTGACTTTGTAATTTGCATTTCTTATGACACGTTTGGGAAATATTGATAAAGTAAAAAAAGACAAATATCAAAAACATGTAATGAAAGATATAAAAGCTCTCAAATATGATTTACTTGCACTTAAATGTATTTAGAGTTTTAGACTAGATATAAAACAAAAGTTTTAAGTACTTGAAAAGAAATTTTTTATTATCTGTCATCATCGCTAATAAATAATTCTTAAAATAAAAGATTCTCCAAAATACTAGGAGTTCATATTCTAAGTAGGAAGTTTTCTAGTGCAAGAATTTTATTCATATTCCCAATAGCATATGTGCAATTTTCTTCCAGATTAATTATATTTCAAATTCAGGATAGTGTTGGTATATTATCCGTTTTGATTTATCAAATTTGATATTTTATTTTTATTTTTTATGTAATGAGTGATGTTTTCACTAAAGCTTTAATTTTTCGAATCTGCTTTATGAGATTGAGGATATCTTATTCATATATCGCGATCCTTGTTAATAAATATCACATTCTTATCCATTAGAATTATACATATTATTATAAAAATACTAATAAAGTAAAATTGTTCATGAGATAATTAGCGCAAAAAAAAAAAAAACGATAAATCTTATTTGGCCAAATCTTCTAAGGCACCTTACCTTGTTTATAAGATTATAAAACCTCCTTTTTTTTTTTTTTTTTTTTTTGGATGTTGCTTGTGGATAGTTTTACTGAGTTATAGTGTAAAACTCTTTGTTTGTGTATAAGTTCAAACTCTTATGATTCAACACTATTTTATATCTTTTAGAATTTATCTGTTCATTTCTAACTTATATTTTTTATTGGGTTGAAATTCAAATTGTAATTATAGAAGACAGGTAATAAAACGTTAAAATTATTGAAATTAAACAGATCAAATTAGACGAGTCATGATCCCACTCAATTTGTAGCCTATTTGAAACCCATCCATTTATAAAGGTCATGACCCAACCCGCCATTTTACAATCCTAACTTGAATGGTCGGTTTGATTGATGGTATAATATTATTATATTAAGGTCCCTCAAGTCTTTTTTTCCCATTAGCTCCATAAGGGAAAAACACGAAGTGAGAAAATGCTATCACATTGTATTATAACTGATAGAGAGACATCAAATAACTCAAACACAAATTTATTAAGACGAAATTAAACTTGTCTCACAATACATAATACAAAACATCACAAAGTAAATAAAACATAATCAAACATCAAACCATTAAGACATCAATGGATAAACTCACACCATAGAAAATAAAAGAAGCATGAAATCCCATTAGATTCGCGCACAAACTCCTTTGCTACGTCGACGAAAAGGAGGTTCAAATGCGTTTGGAAATGGGCATCTCCAAAATGTAGACAATCATCTCCTCCCCAGTGTGGGAATGGTGAAGGAGATCAAAAAGTTGACGGGTCTGCCATCAAACGAAAAACATTATGTTCTGCAAATCAGGGTGCAAGTTATAAAAACTTTGTTGAAATGAGGCAGTTGGAGAAGATGAAGTTGTAGAACTAGGAGAGTTCATCTCCATAAGCACCTCTTGGAACATCCGTCCCCTGTAAGCAACGAGGTCTGCATAGTAAACTGGTGGAACAAGTGAGACAGGTTTAGTGCACCGCGCAAAAGTGAAGCACATGTTGTATATAAGCTTTTGTAAGCGGTCAGAACTGAAGCCATTCTCATCATATAGAACATGATAGTGAGTTGCCTTGCTAGTACCCAACTGACCAAAGTGGCTGCAAAGATAGAAGTCAAAATCAGATGGATGAACAATTTGTGTATCCACAACAGTACCCGGAGGCACATTTCCCTCCTTAGGAATTAGTCGTGTATGGTGTCTTTTCTGAGCCACAACAAGAGTGATTGCTGGTTTATACTTATTACTTTCGTATATAGCTTCTACCAAATCATTCAACTCTTCGTTCAGTACCATATCAAACTGACTCTCACTCACACCATCACGGAAAACAACAATTTTGTTTGGTTTAACCGAGTTGAGTTTCGCATAAGTATCAACTAGGTCTTTACACATTTTTCCAAACTCTAGAATCTTCTCAGTCCTCTGTTCCTGAGGACGAACTCTAGCGGCATATCTATTAGCAGCTGGCCAGTTGATGGTGGCAACAACAGCTGCTATGGATGGATATTTGTCAGCATCACTGTCAGTAGGATGATTAACATCAGCTCCAATGAACATGACATTGTCTCCATCACTAAAATTAGGGAGTCTTTCCCTAAGTTCCATATTGCTGCCTCCAAGTTTTGCGTTAATCTTCAAACAGAGGTTTGCAAGAAATTGATCCTTTGCATTGTAGTAGGCATTAGAAGACAAGCAACACTGGGTTACAATGCCAATTTTTGTCTCAGAGACCCATTTAAGATATTTGTACCCATTATGCTTTGATGCCATAACACAAACTATCATTTGAAGTTTACCCTTGTTTTTCTGGCCAGCTTCATTAACTACATCATTGAGGAGTTTTTCAACCTTACCAACTGCAGAGAGTTCATTCATGTGTGTGAAATGTTTTACGGCAGGTTCTTCCATATTTATACCCAACCTTAAGTACCGATCTTTCAATTTGTCAACAAATACATCAACTTGTCGCTTCAAGTCCCTGTGATTCTTAGAGCTAAAATCTATCAAAGCCCATCGTTGAATCGCCTTGCCTTCAACCACAGATTTCCCAACAAGGTTCCACTGGCATTTATCATTCACATGATGTCGACTTTGACTGCCTAGCTTCAAATCAGGGGGAGGAAGAATACGACCGAGAACACAGGTCATGTTCCTATCAACTCCAATTTCAAAATTAGGGGTGATAGCCCTGCAATAATCAATTGAAAATTAGAAGGAAAAAAGAAAGTCTGTAACAAAAGATGCTAATAACATATATCAGTATATCATCAACAAACTCATGATGCAAACAAAATCATACCAAGTGAGATCCCACAAGTGGAGCCTAAGGAGGGTAGAGTGCACGCAGTCCTTACCACTACTTCATGGAGATAGAGAGGTACGTTGTTCCGAAAGACCCTTGTTCAAATGAAAACATCAAGAAGAACAAGCCCTTAAAATCTAGAACAGACCCAGCTAGCAAGACAGCCATATATAGGATGAGCCAAAAAGGCAGCTTACTAGTAAGAATTACCATTCAAAACCCCATAAATTTTTCATTTAAAAATACAACAAAAATCAGAAAAACTACTCAACTAGTATTTCAACAAAATGTGCAAACTCCATAAATGAAGCCATAACAAACATGCAAGCCAAGAAAACCACACATAAAACGCAGAGAAATTAAATCCATGATATTTCATCACATGGAGTAGTAGTTAGTTGTTTTTTTTCATTTTCTTGTCGGAAAGAAGAAATTCAAGAGAAAGCAACAAAATCTCAGATGAATAACACATATTTAAGGAATTCACATACCCGCACGGCCCATCTTTAGCCTGTACCATTTCACATATCGCCTCCCTTCTCTGTTGGGGTCGAACTAGTGATATATTCTTCAAAATCAAGGCTGTATCCTTATGCAAATCCTCCTTAGGATACCGTCGTCCCTCAACCAAGACACAGAATTCCATCGGGACATAGTTTATCTTATTACCTTTTCCAATATCTAATGAAGGAAAATCCCTGAACCGAATCTCCCGCTGATATTTATCCCTGAAGTAGTCAACAAGAAAAACTTCCGTTGTGGAATCTTTGCCTTTTGGATCTTTAAGGGGAAAAGTAAGTTTATGAGTCTCGAGGTTAGTTAGTTCCTTAATAACAAACTTCTGGTTGGTAGGACGATGAATTACTCTGACTTTCAAACCCTTTAATGCAAACTCTGCAGCTGGACGGTTGTTCTTGAAAGTAGCTTCGTTAGGTTCTCGAAGATATTCCCTCAGATAATCTAGCACTGGCATTGGTTTCCGGAGTGCCAAGACTGAGTAATCTAAGCACAACGCCAGTCCTCCTGCTGTAGGCTTTAGGCTCTGCTGAAAACCTTTATATGCATCAGCCCCGTAACCAAAGTCTTCGTGAGCAATCTTAGAGTAGAAAGAACGACCTACAGAAATCCTGCAGCTAGAAGGATTTTCTTTCATAACCAAATCCATTACATCACGAGGAATATGCGAAACGTTTCCACTCAAATATTCACTCAGCTTCGAAAGTTGTAATTCAGCAACAAGCTTGATGATAACATCATAAGAGCGTCCCATAGCATCATCCCCGTCAGACCAGTTCACAGTGAAACACCCAGTAGGAAGTTGAACAGCACTGAAAATGTTCTTCTTACCAGTTTTATCTATGGGAAATTCAGCAGGCTTATCCGCACACAACTTTTCTCTTATCATCATATGGAGAAGAGACTTGTTTGTTAACTTCTCCACAGGCCGATTCTCATCAGCCTGCTGTTGAATATCCACATCATAATGCATAACGATAGTCTGGGGATTAAATCTAACAGGAAAATGATTAGCAAGCAGCGTAATTGACTTGTCAGCAATTTCTCCAGTATCAGGTCGTGCAACAGGTACACGTTTTTCCTCGTAACTTTCTGGAAGGGATGATGAACTCTGTTCAGTAATTTTCAGGGACCCCAGATCAACTTGAACAGGATCTGCCCACAGAAATACAGTGCATTTTAACACACATAAAATGAACGATATTATATTTAATTATATACTATCCAAGTCACAAGTTGAATTATGAATTTTGTTAAATAACATCAATATTGTGATCTTCTTGTACGTTGTTTTTGTTTTGGCATTTGTATAATCATTTGTAACAAATTTAATATATTCTTCAGGTCTTTGAATTTAACGTTAAGAACAATTACTATTATTTTTTCAACCTTTAATATTCCTTGATTTGGAAGAAGAAGAATCTCTACCATCATCATATGTTTTTTTCATGTTAAGTCTTAATTTGTGCCAGTGACGTCCGATTAGATAGAAAATAGAACATGTTACATTTTCACTTTCTCCTTTAAAAAATATTCTTCTAAAAAATTAATTTATCTACTATTTTTCTCCATTACTTATTAAAAATATTTACTTTCATAACTAATACAGCTATTCAATTATTGTTCTTAATTTTTCAAATTCATAACCTCTAACTATTTAATTTAAAATTTTAAGATATTTTTGGATATTACTCCATTTTTTATCTATATAAATTGATATTTTTAGTTCCATGAATGAATGCCCTACCGAAGGTTGTCCTATTCATTCTATATTTAAAATAACGAAGCGCTTATATCTTTATTGTACTACTCCCTCCGTCCAACAATAGTTGTTAAGTATACTATTTTGAGATGTCCAACAATACTTGTCCACTTTATGAAATCAATGGATAATTTTACACTTAGTTTCTAATTTATCTTTTATCATTAATTATAATTATTTTATTTTCCTACTACATTTTTCAAGACATTGTATTTATTATATTTAATTAGTGAGAAATCAAGCCCTCCTCACCAACAAGTAGTCAACCAACTAAACTACTAAATTTACCATAGCTTGCTATTTCTTGTCATTATTTCTAATTGTTGCATTATATTACTCATTACAGGAAATTACATGAGACACATATAAAAAATTGCTCTAAAAACAATTTGAATTTCTACATCTTTGATGAAAATATTCAGTACAATGTCAAATAAAAGCATACTTAAAGCAGACAACACGGTTTAAAGGTAGCGTGACTATCCACATATTAACTTGCAGTAGACAATTAGTATGACATTAAGAAATTAGATTATACTAACAAAATAATTACAAGGTATGAGTTAATACCAGAAGATTGAGGATCCACAACCTGCTGCTGCTGATTTCCACCACCATGTTGCTGACTCTTCTGCGGCGGTGGCCGGGCCCAAGCAGTACCACCACTACCACCGCGTTGGTTGACCCCAGTACCATCACAACCCGGCTGATTATGCGGAGCTCCACGAAACTGATATTGACCCGAGCCCCTTGGCTGTGGAGGCTGAAATGAACCCATTTGGGCCCCACCACGACCACGGTTACCTCTACCCCTGCCGGTGTTATCTCCGCCGCCACCACGTTGGTAGTTCCCACGGTCCATTTTGTAACTTCGCTAAGAGAAAGAGAGAAAGTTAGCAACTATAAATTCTTTTAATTTTGGGCAGAATACATCGACAACCTGCCATTAAATTTCTATTATGGCATGTCCCGATTGAACATCTAAAACATATGATATGATAAAAGAGACACTTTCAACTCATATTTTGGGAAAATCTTTACGTTTGTGAACACATGCAAAAACTTTTCTAAAATATGAGTTAAAAGTATATAACAATGCTTAATTGAAACATGTCGTTTTTGTTAACCTGAGAGTGAATTAAGTAGGAGAATGTAGTTGTGGAGAAAAGAAATATTGACAACCAAACAATTTGAATAGTTTCTTAATAAATAAAAAATTCGTTGCGTCAAATACATATGTGATGACCATCAGTCACAGAAGTGATACTTTCACAAAAATATTTGGGGTTGAGGCCTGAGGGTAGTTTGGGTATTAAACAATTGGATGAAGTAGTGAGCAAGGAAATGTTATTACTTAGTGGTGATGACCGATAAGATTCAATTACTAGGCACTGGTGGAAGAAGCTGTAAAAACAATGTTTAGATTGACTTCTGCGTTATGTCTTATAAGATAAATGTTATAAATTAGAAATTATAATTTTTTATTTTTTTTATATATATAATTTCAATTTAGATTTATATAAATACTATAAAACTTTTGATAGATATTTTGACATAAAAATATCTAAAATAAGTCAATTCGAAACCGTACGAAGAACTGTTCACCATAATAAAAAAAGGATAATTGCAATTGGGATCCCTAAGTTATTGCAAAGTTAATATTTTAATCTTTTTTTATTCTTTTGCTAAGCAAATTTAATTTTCTATTTAATTAAAAAAAGTATGTGTTTTAATACGTTTACATTGGATATATTATATATTTAGCTTTTTTTAAAAAAACTTTATTGTCATCAGAGTAGGAATATAACTTGACATATTATGGGTTAATTAAATTGTTTATATAATAATTAATATTTCAGTAAAAAATTTTATGATTAAAAATTAGATGGATCAAAAAGTACACATCTCAATTACTTAAAGGTTAAAACAATTAAAATATGTGCTTCAATTATGATGTACTAATTCTTCCCAGTAGTGTTAGGGGAGATTACACCATCTTAAATGATATATACTTGATTTATTCATTTGTTGACTTTACAATTTGCATTTCTTATGAAACGGAAGAAAATATTTGATAAAGTGAAAAAGACAAAACATGTAATGAAAAATATAAAAGCTTTCAAAAATATTTACTTAGACTAAATATGAAATAAAAGTTTTAAGTACCTGAAGAGGAGTTTTTTATTTTCTTAATTGCTTGTCTGCGCTGATTTTGATTTTTTGATTGTTGTCTTAAAAGTAAAAACTTCTTCTAAATATACATAAAGTTCATGGGGTGACTATTTATAGAGTGTCGAGCATATGCTTTTCATTGCAATTAAATTTATACCATATTTACTTTCCATCTATACGGAGAAATCTTTAATTCATTTTATTATTTTTTATTTCTCACTCGATTTTTAGTAGTTCTAATATGATTTTTTTATATTAAAAGCTTAAATTCGAGACTTTTAATGAATGGAGCAGCCTCATTATTACACCACAATCCATATTGATTTTGATTCATATCGTAAATAGGATGTATTTCAAGTTTCTTTCCATATTAATTCAGACAAGAATTTAATTCACATTCATAATAGGATATGTTCATTTTTTCTTTCATATGAATTATATTTCAAGTTCATTATAGTATTTGTATATAATTCGCTTTGATTCATGGAATTCGACATTTCTTATTTTTCATACGGTATTAGATGTTTTTATCGAGGTTTTAACTATCTGATAAGTTTTTTTCCCTATTAATTCGAGTAAGAATTTTATTCATATTCCTATTAGGATATGTTCACTTTTCTTCCATACTAATTATATTTCAAGTTCATGATAGTGACGGTGTATTATATATTTTGATTCATTGAATTTGATATTTTTTTATTTTTCACGTGATGTTTAATGTTCTTACCGAAGCTTTGACTATCGAAATATACGTTATGAGTTTTTTTTTCATATATAAAAATCAAATCGAAATCTCTAAATAAGGGTGAAGTGGTCTTATCCATATACTATGATCCTTATTGATAAATATGACATATTTATCTATCAGAATTACGCATTGTTATAAAAATATTAAAGAGAATCCAATAAAATAAAATTGTACAAGAGAGAATTAACAAAAAAAATAAAATAGGAATTGAATAAATCTTATTTGGCCAATACTTCTAAGGTAACTTACCTTATTTGTCCAAATAATCTAAGGTGACTTACCTTATTTTTAAGACTATATAACCTATTTGCCTTGTTTTTGGAAGTTATTTGAGGATATTTCGGACTGAAATTACATATTTAGACGTACTTCACTGTCACGATCCAGGGGTACACCCTAGATGTAACATGGCGTATAGGACTCCGAGAGACCCCATACAAGCTACTTAGCATTCATAACATAAGAAATAGAACAAGAGAAGTAAAGGCGACATTTCAAGTCCAAACATTTTATAAAAGAAAGCGGAAGTCTAAAAAGACTTTGTCTCAATAGTCATCTAATACAATAGAATGAAATTGGGCCTAGCCCAGACATCATGTTCAAAACTGGAAATAAGAAGGAAACTAAGAACAATGAAAATCCGTCCTCGAAGCATGAGGATTCACCAAGCTCGGAAATCAACCAAGTCAACCTCTAGCCATGAAACTGAGAACCCTGAATATCGGACCCTACATTTGGGGAAATGTAGGCAAGAGTATGTGTTAGTACAAAACAATGTACCAAGTATGATAGTCATGCATAAAATATTTAAATCATGCTAAAACGGGACATTTCATGACATGCAATTGACCAAGCTAAAACATGATATAAGAAGAGTTAGAAAGCATACTTCATAAAACATGGTCAATGCAAGCTAACATCTTTAAAACCTTTGAACACATATGAGATACTTCTTGAAGTAACCTTAGTTCATTATTAATTGTGGGAAGTAGCCTTAACCGTCATAGAGACCATGTGAGCTATAACATGATCCCCCGGTGTCTCCCACACCAAAAAGGATTGTCCTACTTGCCAAGGTAAGGACCATGAACTTCTAGCTTAAGTGGATCCACTAGCTAATGTCTATCTAAACAACCATTCTATGGGGGCACATAGGTAAGGGATAAGGAGATTGCTTCTAGAAACCCGGTCTCTACTAACGTGAGAGCTTTCATCTCAATATCCTCTCTGTGCTAAGCATAAATCCCACGGAATAGTCATTTCTTACTTGTTCTCATTATCCATGGAAGGGCACGTCATCTTGCCAATCCAAGCTAAGTCATAAGTCATCCATGGAAAGGTACAATTAAGTATCCAATCAAAACTAGGTTTCATTAGAATAGCTCTTTATCTTTGATTCAATTAGGTGAGAAGACCTTTCAACCTTAGAATCTTTACTATGTGAGAAAATCTTTCACAATCATGCTTTCATGTGTATATGAGAAAATCATTTCAACAACACAACAACAACATCATCATTGATACTTTACTCTCAAAGCATCGTTAAAACATTTACATAGATTTCATAAGAACATGCATAATTTCATAATTCACCTTTCAAGGTTCAAAACCTACTCAATCACCACATCTAGAAAACAAGGATTAGATATGGATTTCATCATAAATTCATGTGGTTCTATCACTTCATGCTTTATTTCATAGAACTCGTCTTTTATAATCAAAAACCCACATCATATGATCATAATTTAGAAAAATGGAGATTTCATGGGTTCATGGGGGAATCATCATAAAATCATGGTATTTCATCAATTCATGCATAAGAGATCATAATTCAATCATTTAAATCAATAATCAAGAGAACTCATAGCAATTGAAGAAAACTCTAACTCAATTGGGGATTTCTTACTTTGAAAATAGGAGAATTTGGGAACTCCATGAATGGAAGGAATCCATGTATGAAAACTATCATACCTCAAAGCCAAATGCTTATCTTCAATGGTGAAAATGGAGGCTTGCCTTGAAACCCTAGGTTGAACCATTCTTCTTCTTCAAGTTTATATAGAGAGAAATATTTTGGAGAGGAGATTTGATCTTCTTTTGTGATTTTGGAAGAATGAGTTGAATGGGTTGAATTTGGGGTTTAAAATACTTATATAGGGGTCTTAGACACATAGGCAAAACGACGTAGCATAGAGATAAAATAATTAGAAAAGACTCAACTACCCCTAACATTAACTGCCAAACCCTGACCTACGGACCCTGACTGACGAACTGTGGTCTTACCGACGGTCCGTCCTGCTGGTCCGTCGTTTGATTCAGAGATTTTGGGGATTGGGGTCATGATCCACGAACCACCAACCACGGACCGTGGTCTGACCGACGGTCCGTTGGTCAAGCCGTGGTTCCATGACCCTTGGACATCTCAGGTGACCAGTCCACGAACCACACCTACGGTATGTGGTCCTATCCACGAGCCTTGGTTGGCCTCCGTGGTTAGCACCTGAAAGTTCTAAAAACTTGCTATGTTGCCCTATCTCGAATTCGAGGTGTTACATTCACTGAGATTTCGATCATAGTCCAGGGGATTTTTGTACCTTATCCCTAAAAATAAAAATAAAAATTAAGATACTGCGATTTCTCGTGCACTCTTATTATAAAGCACTTTGGTCGAGACACCTTTTTTCATATTGCAGGAAAGATTTAATAAGTTATGAGTAATTGTTTTTATGAGATCAGCTGGGCTAAATTCTAAAAAAAAATGAGAAAAAAGTTATCATATTTTATGTGTGCGCTCGTAATTGTCTCAAACTGCTTTAATGGTGTAGGTCATTTGCTTCAATAGTATTGAAGACAAGTGTGACAAATAATGACCAGCGGTAAAAGAAGTCGAGTCTTATTTTTGATAAGCCAAGTAATAATCCTAAACAAGTTTAAGTTGCTCTATTACTCTTTTTTTGTTATTTTTATTTCAATATTAATAATATATAAAAATACTTAACAATATTTATAAAAGTAAACTGATCGTGTAATTTTATTATCCTCAATTTGTGGATACGAGTTAATCTCAAGTTTAAAACTCCTTAGCAATCCTTATACTAGCATTTCAAAGTATTTTTGTTTCCTTTTTTATTTGGAGCGAGTCTTTCTAGTTTTTAACTTGAATATATTAAGGTCCCTCAAGTCTATTTTCCCATTAGTTAGCTCCATAAGGGAAAAACACGGAAGTGAGAAAATGCAATCACATTGAATAACTGATAGATAGACATCAAATAACTCGAACACAAATATATTATTAAGACGAAATTCAACTTGTCTCAAAATACATAATACAAAACATCACACAATTTAAGCAGACATACTTGGGAGTGGCCTCCAGAGACCCCCCAAAGTAAATAAAACACAACCAAACGTCAAACCATTAAGACATCAATGATTAAACTCACACAATAGAAAATAAAATTAGCATGAAATCCCATTAGATTCACGCACAAACTCCTTTGCTACGTTCGACGGAAAGGAGGTTCAAATGCGTTTGGAAATGGGCATATCTCCAAAATGTAGACAACCATCTCCTCCCCAGTGTGGGAATGGTGAAGGAGATTAAAAAGTTGACGGGTCTGCCGTCAAATGAAAAACATGATGTTCTGCAAATCAGGGTGCAAATCATAAAATCTTTGTTCAAATGAGGCAGTTGGAGAAGATGAAGTTGTAGAACTAGAAGAGCTCATCTCCATAAGCACCTCTTGGAACATCCGTCCCCTGTAAGCAACAAGGTCTGCATAGTAAACTGGTGGAACAAGTGAAACAGGTTTAGTGCACCGTGCAAAAGTGAAGCACATGTTGTATATAAGCTTTTGTAAGCGATCAGAATTGAAACCATTATCATCCCATAGAACATGATAATGAGTTGGCTTGCTGGTACCCAACCCTCCAAAGTGGCTGCAAAGATAGAAGTCAAAATCAGATGGATGAACAATTATTGTATCCACAACAGTACCAGGAGGCACATTGGCAGGGCCACCCTCCGGAAATAGTCGTGTATGGTGTCTCTTCTGAGCCACAACAAGAGTGATTGCTGGTTGATAGTTACTGTCGTATACAGCCTTCGCCAAATCAAGCAACTCTTCGTTGAGTACCATATCAAACTGACCCTCACTCACACCATCACGGAAAACAACAATTCTGTTTGGTTTAACCGAGTTGAGTCGAGCATAAGTATTTACTAGGTCTGCACACATGCTTCCAAAATTTAGAATCTTCTCAGTCCTGTGGACCTGAGGACAAACTCTAGCGGCATATCTATTAGCAGCTGGCCAGTTGACGGTGGCAACAACAGCTGCTATGGATGGACATGTCACATTCCTTGCAGCAGGATGATTAACATCAGCTCCAATGAACATGACATTGTCTTCACTTCCAAAATTAGGGAGTCTATCCATAAGTTCCATATTGCTGCCTCCAAGTTTTGCATTAATCTTCATACAGAGATTGGCAAGATATTGATCCTGTCCCTTGTTGGCGTTAGTAGACAAGCAACACTGGGTTACAATGCCAATTTTTGTCTCAGAGACCCATTTAATATATTTGTACCCATTATGCCTTGATGTCATAACACAAACTATCATTTGAAGTTTACCCTTGATTTTCCGGTCAGCTGCATCAACCACACCTTTGAGGAGATTTTCAACCTTGCCAACTGCAGAGAGTTCATTCATGTCAGTGAAATGTACTACAGCAGGTTCTTCCATATTAATACTCAATTTTCTGCACCGATCTTTCAATCTGAAGATAAATTCATCAACTTGTAGCCTCAAGAAGGGCTTGCGTTCCTGAGAGCTAAAATCTATTAAAGCCCATCGTTGAAGCGCCTTGCCTTCCACCACAGATCTCCCAACAAGGTTCCACTGGCATTTATCATTCACAGGAAGTCGACTTTGACCGCCTAGCTTCAAAACAGGGGGAGGAAGAATACGACCCGGAACACGGGTCATGTTCCTATCAACTCCAATCTCAAAATTACGGGTGATGGCCCTGCAATAATCGATTGAAAATTAGAAGGAAAAAAGAAAGATTGTAACAAAAGATGCTAAAAACATATATCAGTAAATCATCAACAAATTCATGATGCAAACAACAATATATCCCACAAGTGCAGTCTGAGGAAGGTGGAGTGTACGCAGACCTTACCTCCACCTCGTGGAGGTAGAGAGGCCGTCTCCAAAAGTCTCTCGACTCAAATGAAAACATCAAGAAGAACAATCCCTTAAAATCTAGAACAGACCCAACTATAGCAAGACAGACATAGGAAGAGCCCAAAAGGCAGCTTACCATAAAATGCCATTCGAAGTCTAATGATAATGTCTAGCAGAGGAAATTGCTGAGTAGAAAACTTGGAAATTTTCGGAGAAGATAGCACAAGTATAACACAAAATATATCACATTCCACAATCAAATCCATAACACACATGCAAGCCAATAAAATCACAAACAGAAAGAAACCCTCTGATATTTCACACAAAATCTAGCTTTTTTGTGTTCTTCTTCTCTTCCGATTGTAGATGCAAGTCAAACAGATCTCGGTAGTGCCACAAAACCCCATAAATCTTTCATCTAAAAATAAACAAATCCCACAAATTAATCAACCAAAATCATTCAAACTAAAGCAGCATAGACTGATTTCATCAGCTTAAAAACTCAAATCCACCCAAACAAAAAATTGATTTGAACTTGAGTTCAACAAGCAGCATAACTGACACATGTATCCAAAAAAAACCACATTTCTTGTCAGAAAGAAGAAATTCAAGAGGAAGCAACAAAATCTCAGATGAATAACAGAAAATTTAAGGAATTCACATACCCGCACGGCCCATCTTCAGCCCGTACCATTTCACAAATTGCCTCCCTTCTCTCTTGGGGTCGAGCTAGTGATATGTTCTTCAAAAACAAGGCAGTATTCTTATCCAAATCCTCCTTAGGATACCGTTGTCCCTCAACCAAGACACAGAATTCCATCGGGACATAGTTTTTCTTATTACCTTTTCCAATATCTAATGAAGGAAAATCCTTGAACCTAATCTCCCGCTGATATTTATCCCTGAAGTAGTCAACAAGAAGAACATCCCTTGGGGGATCTTTGCCTTCTGGATCTTCAAGGGGAAAAGTAATTTCACGAGTCCTGCAGTCAGTTAGCTGCTTAATAAGAAACTTCTGGCTTGTACGACGATGAATTACTCTGACTTTCAAACCAACCAATGCATCCTTTGCAGCTCGAATGTTGTTCCTGAAAGTATTTTCGTTAGATTCTCCTATATATTCCTTCAGAAAGTCTAGCACTGGCATTGGTTTCCGGAGTGCCAAGACTGAGTAATCTAAGCACAACGCAAGCCCTCCAGATGTAGGCTTTAGGCTCTGCTGAAAACCTCTATATGCAGCAACACCGAAACGAAAGTCATGGTCAGCCAGGTGCTCATTAGAGTAGAAACAACGACCTACAGAAGTCCTGCACCTAGTAGGATTTTCTTTCATAACCAACTCCATTCCTTGTAGTATATCACGAGGACTGTGCGATAGGTTTCCACTCAAATATTCTTTCAGCTTGCAAAGTTTTAATTCAGCAACAAGCTTGATGGTAACGTCATAAGAGCGTAACTTAGCATCATCCCCGTCAGACCAGTTCACAGCAAAACACCCAGTAGGAAGTTGAACAGCACTGAAAATGTTTTTCTTACCGTCATATGCAGTTTTATCTATGGGAAATCGGGTAGGGTCATCCGCGCACAACTTTTCTCTTATCATATGGAGAACAGACTTGTTTGTTAACTTCTTCACAGGCCGATTCCCATCAGCCTTTTGTTGAATATCCACATCATAATGCATAATGGTAGTCTGGGGATTGAATCTAACAGGAAAATGATTAGCAAGCAGCGTAATTGACTTGACAGCAATTTTTCCTGTATCAGGTCGTGCAATAGGTACACGTTTTTCCTTGTAACTTTCTGGAGGAGATGATGGACTCTGTTCTGTAATTTTCAAGGACCCCAGATCAACTTGAACAGGATCTGCGCACAAAAATACAGCGCATTTTAACATTTGTGCACTTATGCAGACATAAAATGAAAGAACATATAATGTAAAAATGAATCAGTATGATAGAAAATGTTATTTGCAGAAAACTAGTGAGCTAGAAAGAACAATCATTTCCTTCTGATAAAGAATCTTAAAGTCAAACTATCACAACTAATGGATTTCGAACTTCTGTTGGTTATATCAAACCCCAATATTTTAGTCACACAAAAAGAAGCACTCAAAATTAATTGATGAGTAGTTGTTTAAAACAGTAATTGAAGAACAAAGCCAAATACACAACAATCAAATACCATCATTCAAATAGTTAATCGTTATTCATATTCAAGGTGGGAAGCTCCAAACTGCAAAGTTGGATTACCATTTTAACTCTATTCTAAATAAAAATATTATGAAATATCTAATTAATTAAATATTACTAAATAGTAATGATATCATATTATATACAATTATATATACTAAATGCTAAAAAAGAGAAGGTGTTAAGTCAAAAGTTGAATTATGATTTTTGTTAAATAACATCAATATTCTGATCTTCTTGTACATTTTTTGTTTTGTTTTGGCCTTTGTATAATCTTTTATAACAAACTTAAAAATAATATTCTTGAGGTCTTCGAATTAATTTTAAGAACAATTTTTTTTTTAGGATAAAGAACAATTATTATTTCTCAACCTTTGGTATTCCGTGAATTCGAAGAAGAAGAATCTCTAACATCATCATATTTATTAATTAGATTTTAATAGATCTTAAATAACCTATATTTAAATGAATGATTTATTAAATTTTTCCATGTAAAGTCTATAGATGGAATCATTTTAATTTGTGTTAGTAACCAATTAGATAGAAAACAGAACATTTTACATTTTCATTTTCTCCTTTACAAAATATTCTTCTGAAAATTGAATTTATCTAGTATTATTTTTCTCCTTTATTTGTTTTAAATATTTACTTTCATAACTCATACTATCTAATTAGCTATTCAATTGTTGTTCTTAGATATTCAGAACTCCCATACTTCTCAAATTCATAACCTCCAACTTTTTAATTTAAAAATTTAAGATATCTTTTGGTATTCCTCCATCTTTATCGATATAAATTGATCTTTTTTTTTTCATGGATGCCCTACTCCAGGTCAAGGTTATCCTTTTCATTATATATTTAAAATAATGAAGCGCTTATATCATTATTGTACTATTTAATTTATGCTTTAATGTGACTGGATGAAAAAGACTATTGATTTCTGATTGGTTATGGGAGAAGATTGGCAACAAGAGGGAAATTATGCATTGATTATATATTTCTTTTTTCATTTACTATATTGTTATGATAAAAGTCTAAAGAAGAATGTGTATATTTTAATCCATTTGTGACCTTATTAAAAGTTTGTTAACTACTGACCAAAGTTAAAAACTTATAGTTTTAAAGAAAAATGGGGGGGAGAAGGGGAAGTGAGAGATAATTTACAATGTGGTGAATCGAACCTTCGCCGACAAGGTCGGTGTTCAAATAGCTAAGCTACTAAATTTACAATAAGTTGTTTAAAAGGAATTAATTCTAAACATAACAATACACCCCTCATTTGGTATTTCTTATCACACTTTTTAAAGATTTATTTCTAGTTGTTGCATTATATTACTTATTACTCCCTACATGCATGTTTTCATAGAATTTTTTGTAGTTCTAATGGATTTATAAAAAATAAGGTGAGACACATGTATCCTAAAACTGCTACTCCCTTTGTCCCTTTTCATTGGTCATGTTAAGCTTTTCCACCGTCAATTTGATTAATTTTTAAAATTAAAATTAAAAGTACAATAATTCTATATTTTAAACTAAAAATTTATATATTCAAAATAATACGAAAAGTAAAAGAATTTGCTTATCCACATATTAACTTGCAGTAGACAATTAGTATGAAATAAAGAAAATAGATTACAATAACAACAAAATAATAAGAAGAAAACAAGGTATGAGTTAATACCAGAAGATTGAGGATCCACAACCTGCTGCTGCTGATTTCCACCACCATGTTGCTGACTCTTCTGCGGCGGCGGCCGGGCCCAAGCAGTAGATACTCCACCACCACTACCCTGTTGCTGTGGCTGCTGCGGTGGTGGTCGGGCCCAAGCATTGTTTGGAACGCCACTACCCTGCTGTTGTGGCCGTTGCCAAGCGCTACCCCCACCACGTTGGTTGACCCAAGTACCACCCCGACCCGGATTCTGATTAACCGGATAGTTTTGACCCGGCTGATTTTGCGGAGCCCCAGGAATCTGGTACTGACCCGATCCCCTTGGCTGATTCCCCCATTGCTGTGGAGGCTGACCCATTTGGGGACCACCCCTTCCACCACCGATCTGGGGCCCACCCCTTCCGCCTCCGATCTGAGGCTCACCCCTTCCGCCTCCACCACCACCACGGCCTTGTCCTTGACCACGACCACGGTTACCTCCACCTCTGCCGGCTTTATCATCACCGCCACCACCACGTCGGTAGTTCCCACGGTCCATTTTGTAACTTCAGCAATATGAGAGAGAAAGTAAAGTAGCAAATGTAATCTCCTTTAATTTTAGTTATAACTTGAGAGTGAAGTAGGAGAATCAAGTTGTTGAGCTTATAAATAAATAAAAAAAGAAGGAAGAGGACTGAAGACCATATTTAGAGTACACGCTAAGCAAAGTTAAATGACGAAAAAGGGCTGTACTTGGGAATAAATAAATCGAAAAGAAAGGAGTAAATGGTAAAGACTTGTGTAAGTAAAGAATGATCTTGATTATTCCAGAAGGATCGATGAAATTAGGAAAAGTGTATTGGAATATAATAAGAAAGTGAGAAGAAATGACGGAAAAATTGATGCGATTCGCCTTTTAATCCTATGTGCTTTGTTAAGGGTAGTGTCATAAGAACATGGGCCACAAATAAGGAGAACAAATTTTGTGTTTTTTGCTTTCAATATCATAATATAACAATCGAAAAAATATATATCAAAATTAATTAAGGTAATTTACTTTTTTGTTTTATTTGAAAATGTTTTCTTAAAAAAGCAATATTTTTCACTCAATTTGAATATTTTCTTAATAATAAAAAGATATTTACCAAAAAAAAATCCTTGTGTCAAATCAAATACATATGTGATGATGACCATCCTAAATTTGCACTCATACAAGTGATACAAGTTAGATATTTTATTCACATAATATTTGGGGTAAAGGGTAGTTTGGGTATTTAATCAATTGGATGAAGTAGTGAGCAAGGGAAAGAAGTTTATTGGTGAAAGAGATTCAATACTACGTACTGGACTTGACACTTGTCGTTGACTGGTGGAAGAAGCTGTAAGGATAATAAAGAGTATGTTTGGATTGGCTTTTACCTTACAATTTATAAGATAAAGTTATAAATATATATATATATTTTAATTTATGATTTTTAATTTACTTGATTTAAAAACCAGTTTTAAGTAATTTTTATTTTTTTTCAAACACTAGAAAATTATTCAAAAGATATTTTGATTTAAAAATATCTAAAATAAGTTAATTCAAATCGGAAAAATCATAAGTTATTGATAAATTAAGATTTTATTCTTTTGCTAGTAAATTTCATTTTTGTTTAATTAAAAAAAGTATATATTTTGACCCTTTTATGTCGTATACATTAATTATATATTTAGCTTTTTAAAAAAAAAAAATTGTCATCGAATATGGAGTAAGAGTATAATTTGATATATTATGGGTTAATTAAATTGTTCAATAATTAATGTTTCATTAAATTTTCTATTATTCAAAATTAGAGGGATCAAAAGTACAAATCTCAATAATTTAAAGGTTAAAACAATTAAAATATTTGCTTCAATTATGATGTATTAATTATTTCCAAGCACTTTTCTTCTAAATTTATTAGTATTTCAAATAAATGTTTTTATGTATAACGTCAAAACTTCAAAATGATCACAAGTGTTAAGGGAGATTACACCGTATTAAATGATATATACTTGATTTATTCATTTGTCGACTTTGCAATTTGCATTTTTTTGTAACGGAGGTAAATAAATAATAATTATAAAGTGCAAAAAGACAAAATATGTAATGAAAAATATAAAAGCTTTCATAATTATTTAACTAGTACTTATATTTACTTTGACTAAATATGATATAAAAGTTTTAAATACCTGATTTATTTTTTTAATTGCTTGTCCTCGCTGATTTTGATTTTTTTATTGTTTGTCGTAAAGTAAAAATTTATTCTAATTACATAGAGTTGATGGGTGACTATTTATAGAGCGGAAGAGCATCTGCTTTTCATTGCAATTAAAATCATACCATATTTATTTTTCATTTATACGGAGAAGCTTTTAATTTTTTATTTTTTTTATTTTCTCAATAGAGTTTTGGTGCTTCTAACGTGATTTTTATTATATTCAGAGTTCAAATTCAAGACTTTAAATTAAGAGTTAAGTTGTCTCATTTCTGCACCACAATTTATACTGATTTTAATTCATATTCTAAATAGGATATATTTCAAGTTTCTTTCCCTATTAATTCGGACAAGGATTTTAATCATATCCCTTAATATGTTCACTTTTCTTTCACATTAATAATTATATTTCAAGTTAAATGAGAGTGTTGGTATATTATTTGCTTTGATTCATGGAATCCGACATTTTTTTATTTTTCACACGGTATATAATGTTTTTACCAAGGTTTTAACCATCCAAATCTATATTGTGAGTTCTTTCCATATTAATTCGGGTAAGAATTTTATTCATATTCCTATAAGGATATGCTCACTTTTCTTCCCTAGTAATTATATTTCAAGTTCATGATAACGTGTGTATGTTATCCATTTTGATTCATTAAATTTGATTTTTATTTTATTTTTCTCGCGGTGTTTAGTGTTTTTATTGAGGTTTTGACTATTCGAATCTGCGTTATGAGATGTTTTTCATATCTAGAACGCAAATTCGAGATTTCTAGATAAGGATGAAGAAGTCTTATCCATCTACTACAATCCTTATTGATATATATGACATATTTATCTATCTGAATTACGTCTTATTATAGAAATATTAAAAATAGAGAAACTTTCATAAACAACTAACTTTTATCTAATTACAAGACGTCACTATAGTTTCATTAGCTATCGAGATTAGTATTTGTATATCTCATGTTTTTGAATGTCGTGTATATAAATATTGTTGGAAAAATAATTCTAGTATCTCAAAAAGAAGTATTCATATTATTGTCTAAGATTCATTCCTTAATCTCTTTATTAATGACTCTTTATTGTATGACAATAATATTCAAAACGTTACTATAAATAGTAACATCTTCCTTATTCATTATTATTTAGCCTTTAATGAGTTATTATTCCTTATTATGACAATACCTTAATATTCATTTAATCATCATATTTATGGGCTATATTAATTCTCTTATAGCTGTTGAAAACTATACGTTGAATGGATTAACTTCTTGGTCTTTTTGTGGAGTGATTTCCTTATATATATTCTCTATGTGTTACTACTTTGAGAGTAGAGATGAACACAATATCACTAGTAAGAAACAATATTCTTCTTCTTCAATTCCTTGAGTGCTGGGTATTTAAAAAAATTAATTTTTTGTTAGTTTCTGGCTCCTAGTTTTATACTAGAAGAGCTTGTTGAATCCTGGGGGATACACCCATACCGGATGAAATATCCTTAAGGACAGTGTCGTTCGACACGCCTCAAGCTATGAGAATTTTCTACAAGAGTTCGTGGTGAAGTACAAGCTTTGGTGAATTCGGTACAAGTGTTCGTGATAAAAGTATTTTCCGTAAGATTTACAACAAATATAACCATCAATTAATCCATTAATTGACGCGGTAAAATCAGTTTAAAAATGAAAAGTATCCCACGAATCATGCTTAGTGTATTTCCTTATAATTTCTTATCATAATGGACTCTTCAAGCTATAAACTTCTCCCTTGAAACTCTGATTTTCAATTACTGGTTTCAACAATCGAAAATCTAGTTTGATTTCTTCATTCATAATACAATAAATATTTTTCAATTTAAAACTAATAATTCAATTCAGTTCTTCTTTTCTAATTATTCATTCAAAACAATTTTTTTTATTTTATATAATGTACTTTGAAACTTAGAAATCAAAATGTATATAAAAATATAAAAAATATACAAATGATAATTGCTATAGAACTATTTGGACACATGCGACTGATGTATATACACAAATACGTAATTGTATATTATTTCTAAGAACGACAAATACATATATCATTTGATATACAAATTAAATGTATATAATTATCATTAACAAATTCAATCATATAAAATATACAAATGATAAATGCTAGACAACTATTTATACATATGCAATTGATGCATTTATACCCATAAGTAATTGTATATTATTCTTGAAAGCATACGATAAATATGACAAATACATATACCCTTGATGTAACATTAATACAAATCCCAAAAATTCGTATACAACATCATGTAAAAAGTATTATACAAATGAATTAAACAACACTTAAAGCACAGATTGACAAGTTTTTTTTGAACTCGTCATCTTTGTTGAATCATTAGACTTTTGTTCTTCACGTTTCTGCTTCTATTTTTTGCTTTAAAAGTTTTCAGAATTTGTTGAATCTTAATTGAGACATTTCGGTGCTTGAATTTAAACTTTTTAATGGATTTAATTTTTTTATTCAGTCTAAATTTAGCAATAGATTCTGCAATATCTTGAAATGTTTGAGATAGACCCAAATAAAAAGATGGTGCTTCATCATTTGTGAATATGCATTTATATACCTCGCGTAATCTCTTTGATGGAGTTTGTTCAACCGTAAACTTGCATATAATTTTATCTCCTTATTGAAAAACTAAGATTGAATGGAGGTAGATGAACATTGTTTGAACAGAAATATATATTATACAAATATATAATCTAAAAAAATTCAATATATTGAATCCTGTCAATATTGATTACCTGAAATTGGGGAAACACAATTTGGAAGGAGAAGATCAATATTCGAAATTTGAAAATTGAATATACTTGAGTGAATTTAAAAAAAAAAATTCAAAAAATATAACGGATAAGAGAAAATTGATGTGATGTAAAACAGAAAAGAAATAAAATACGAGAGAGAAAAGAGAGGATATATACAAATAGTATGTGGACCCCTTTTAAAATAACAATTCTAATGAAATTGTAGTAAATTCATTTTTGCTAAACTTGATAGGGTAAAAGTTTTTCTTGTAATCAAGTCGGAATCTTGGATTTTCTCATGCTTGGAAGATAATTAGCCATGAAAAATAAGTCTAGGTTATAGTATAACAAGTTACATATTTATAAATATGAATCCATATATTTAATAAGTAATGTACTTCAACTCTTAATTAACAAGTCAAACCTTCTTTTGACTTGATTTGATCATCAACCTACCGTCCGTCACAAGGGTTGTATAATTAGGTCGCGCCCTAGAGACGAGTTGGAAAGGATGAGAGAGAACAAACAAACTTCTAGACTAACATATCTTAAAAGAAATGAGGCATATCTATACATTGGGCAGATCTCTCGTACGAAAGAAAAGAGTAAAGGAAAGCTATTATAAGATTATAGAGCCATATGGTCAATGACAGAGCTACATGTAGTTGAGGCATGTTGATCAATACTTTCTTATCAAAATAATTTAAAATATAAATATTTCTTATGTATATATATTACATAATCATATTCTTTGATTTGTACGTAATTTTATTTCTTTATATTTTAACACTTCTCAATCGAAATTATGATTCCACCACGACATATAGTCAATGTACCCCTACGAACAAACCATATGCTCCCCAACAACTCTGCAGGGAATGTCGTGTCAATAAGACCAAACATAATGGTGTTGCCTTCCTCAGCAGGAAATTGGAATAGTGCCTGCCATCCACCACCAATCCCACTGATATATATAGTGCATTGGTTTCTGCAACTACCAATTCATCTAATATTTATAATTAAAATTTCGATATTTAAAATTTTTACAAAAAGTATAATAAGTTGTATTTTTTCATGTTAATTAAATAAAAAAATAATTATTGAAATAATGAATCAAAGTTCATATAATTTGATTCTCGAAAACACAATCATGATAATTAATATAAGACGAAAAAAATATTTTTTTATTTTTAGTTTAGGAAAAGCAAATATGACAATTGATATATCTTTCTATTTTCTCATATGATTGATTAGTCAAATTATTACTGATTATTTTTTAGATACAATATTTTTACAAAACAAGAAAAATGACGTTCTTGATCAACGTATAAAATACAATTCTTAAATAGCATTTCATGTTGATTGTCTTGCTCCCCCTCCCCTAAACATATCCCTCCCAATCAAAAAACTTGACCCCCCAAATCAACCCCTACCCCATGTCGCATCAACCCCGGCTAAGTCGGTGAGATTATTTGATAGCTGAATAAGAAATAAATTATTCATATATTAATTTTTATATAATTTATGAGTACGATTTTAGGTAGGTAGATAGAAAATAAGTTATTCATGTATAACTAATTCAACGTTTGATTCATAATTTAGAAACTCGCATAACTAATATGTATATATATATATATATAAATTATAAAAGAAATTTATAAATTAATTTTATATAGAATAAAAGGTGGAACAAATATACATGAATAACTAATCACTGCATAATTAATACCTGTATGATTAATATCTACCTAAAATAATACATAAATTCAATCATAACAATCCATATATTACTAATACCACCGTAATTTTAATCAGTTAAAACGACCTCTTACTTGCTAGGTGTACACTATACCATTCCCAATTAGTGTAGTTAAGAGAAAAAAAGTCGAAGGAAGTCTCCCGACAACATTCAACAAGCTTCGAAATTTAATTAAATTAATGTGAATATAACAAGTAAATGGAGATGCAAGACTTTGAAAGTCAAAAGTCTTTAAGGGATGACAAAGTCTCAACGTTTTCCACTAAAATACTTTCTAGGTTTATTTTTATTTAAACATTATCGTAAAAAATAAAATTTTATTTTTACTTATTTATTTCAACCCTAATTACTTCTAAATCATTCATTTCTCAAAGAACATGCATTGTTTAAAGAAAATAAATAAAAATAATTGAATATCAATAGAGATACGAAGATATTTCTTTACTAGATACTTGCTCACGATTTTAAAAAACAATAATAATGATATTAATTGAGGAAAATGAATGGAAGAAATAAAATAAAGACAAGAGAAGGATGTATACTCAATAGTGGAATATTATGTAAGAAGTAAATTAGAAACAATATTCTAGGAAATTCATGGGTGAAATAGATTAGGATTAAGGAAATAGATAAGAAATTTTCTTATTTTTCTTTGTTTTAACAGCCCTAACAACTTTTGGGATGGTCCACTAAAAAGTGGAAATGTGTGAACTTTAATTATTTGACTAAAGAAAGTATGTGGTGGCTGTTTTGTTCCTCTTTGTGATATTAATAAGTGGATGTTTTATTTTTCCTTTTATTGGAGTATCAAGGATGATTTGGAAGTTGATCTTGAGTTAACTTTTGTTTCTCAATTTTCTGAAAATTACTATTTCAAAGTCGAAAATTAAAATTTCGCGTTATCATGTTAATAATTCTAAGTTAAATTGTTTCTACTATAAATATAGGCCTCATATAAAAAGTTTTAAGTTTTCAAAAAAGGCCGGAAGAAAACAAGAAAATATATGAAATTAAAGAAATTCTTATTTATTCGTCACACATTATTAGTACAATGATGTAGTATTTTTTATTGAATCACTAGAAAAAAAAGAAGAGAACAAAGATAGTCCAGGACTAATTTTCTGTTGAATTTCTTGGAAATTACTGGCAAAATCAAAGGAGGATTTTCTTTCATATATTTAGTCATTTCATGAAGAAGAAAAAAAAAAAAAAAAAAGAGGTAGGCCAGGATCTAGATTATAACACTACTAACTTTGTCATTTTATTGAATGTATTTTTCTTGGAAATAAGTATGGGATACTTTTCTATTTTTCGTTTATTTTTACTTGTTTATTATTTCAAAATAGATTTTTAATTTTAATATATCAAAATTTTATTTTATCATTAATTACTTATTTTTTAAATCTGTTTTCAAGATCTGATATGATAAAATAGTAATGACTTTATTAATGATGTATCAAACCAAATATGACAAATAAAAAGTCAACAGTAATTACTAATAGAAGTGTATTATTGTAATATAATATAGTCATAACAACCCTTTGAAAGTCTAATTTATCACACTATAAAAGGAGCTCTATGTTGTACTTTGCTTATAACAATCTCAAACTCTATTTTCAGGCAACAATTCTCAATCTGCCCCTCTCCCACTCTTCTATATACACAAAAAAGCAATCAGAAAAAAAATAATCAAAGGGAGAATTTTAATTTAATGGCTAAAACAACTCCAAACCACACTCAAGCTGTTTCTGGATGGGCAGCTCTTGATTCTTCTGGCAAAATCACACCTTACATATTCAATAGAAGGTATTCATAATTTTCATTACATAATATTAACTCCGTCGAATGACACATTCTCTATAGTCTATTCGTTAACTCAATTTTTTCGCATCATGTTTATGCAGAGAGAATGGTGTAAATGATGTGACAATCAAGATTTTGTATTGTGGAATATGCCATACTGACCTTCACTATGCCAAGAATGATTGGGGTATCACTATGTATCCTGTTGTTCCAGGGTAATAATCAAATCACAAATAAATTCCTCTGTTTTTTTTTCCTGGTCTGCCTATATTCTATCCAGACTCCACTTGCGGAATTATACTGAATAATAGTTGTTTGAGATTCTAATTTGTTTCAATTGTTGTGTAATATAGGCAGGAGATTACAGGGATTGTTGTAGAAGTTGGGAGCAATGTGAGCAACTTCAAAACAGGGGATAAAGTGGGAGTTGGGTGCATGTCAGCATCATGCTTACAATGTGAATCTTGCAAAAACTCTGAAGAAAATTACTGTGACAAAGTTCAGTTCACCTACAATGGTGTCTTTTGGGATGGCAGCATCACTTATGGAGGCTACTCCAAGATGCTAGTTGCTGATTATAGGTACAATTAGTTTCCTTTCCTTAATTTAATTTCTTCTATCTCTGTTTTTCTCTTTATATAAAACTAAATCTCTTTTGATTCAAAATCATTAGTATAAAAACATGTAGATCTTTCTCTGTTCCAGGGTGAGCATGGTACGATAGATATTGAATTATCCTATCGAAATTGAAGTTTTTGATATCGATTGTTTCGATATTATGGTATTTGATATGCATTTTATATTTCTTTGGTACCTGATAGTACTTAAAAGAATCAAATACCGTATCGATGCATATATTTACCTCAATACATAATATAATATAGTACTTATATTATTAGCAAATATATAAAATAGTATTAGTACAAAATTAATTATTTTTACATGTGTAAGATATTAGTATGATATAATTGAGATGTTTCTTGAAAAGTCATAGTCATAATTCTATATTATGTGAGTGAGTATATGTAAATCAAAGTCGAACAATATTATACCGTAAAATATCAAAATCCAATTTTAAAATACTGAATCATATCGAATTAATTTGTATTGCAATGATATAGTATTTTTAAAAATTAAAATTACCGAATTGAAGTTTTCAATACCGTACCATGCCACTAATCCGGTCATGACTAATTTCTCTAGTTTTTTTTAATTTGTATTTTGAAGGTTTGTGGTTGCTGTACCGGATAACCTAGCAATGGATAGAGCAGCACCATTGTTATGTGCAGGAGTAACTGTGTTTTGCCCAATGAAAGACAACAACTTGATTGGCTCACCAAGGCAAAATATAGGAGTCATTGGTTTGGGAGGATTAGGACATTTGGCTATTAAATTTGCAAAAGCTTTTGGACATCATGTCACTGTCATAAGCACTTCTTTATCCAAAGAAAAAGAAGCCAAAACCAAATTAGGTGCTGATGATTTCATTGTTAGCTCTAATGCACAACAAATGAAGGTTTGTTATATATGTCTGCCTCTTCATTGTTTATATTTTTAAAATATATTTTTGTGTGCAAGCAGAGTCACACCTTCCATATCCTTTAAATAGTCGATGTGAGAACTCAACAACCCTTCACACGCTCACGCCTACCAACTGAAGCATACATATAGGGACTCAATAACAAAGAAATCAAGATTGTGTTGAATCTGACTTTAATACCACGATAAAATAAGCTCAATTTTAAAAATTAACATATTGATAAGTATTTTTTACAAGACTATATAAACTTTTAAAATTGCTATATTAATCAATTTTCTTTTGTGTTGGATTTCATTTATCAGTCAAGGCATAGGACTTTGGACTTCATATTGGACACTGTCTCAGCCAATCACTCTCTTGGACCTTACTTGGAATTGCTCAAAATTAAAGGAACTTTTGTCATAGTGGGTGCACCAGATAAGCCCATGGATCTTCCATCATTTCCATTAATATTTGGTAAGCAATATTAACAACACTTTATTTTATATTTTTAAGGATTGTGTTTGAAGATTTTTTCTAATAATAAATACCCTTTAAATTGTGAAATGCAGGTAAGAGAACTGTGAAAGGAAGCATGATTGGAAGCATAAAAGAAACACAAGAAATGATAGACATTTGTGGGAAGTACAATATCATGTGTGACATAGAGATAGTCACACCTGATAGGATTAATGAAGCTTATGAAAGAATTGAGAAGAATGATATTAAATATCGCTTTGTGATTGACATTGCTGGTCAATCATCAAAACTTTAAGGGCTCGTTTGGTACAAAGATGATAATGCAGGGATTATTAATGCTGGAATTAGTAATGCAGAGACTAATAGTGCAGTGATTAGTAATGCAAGGTTTATTTTTATCAAGTGTTTGGTTCATTGTTTCCCACTTCATTTTATGTTTGGATTGAAACTTTATAAAAAATTTCTTTTCAATTATACCCTTGAATTATTATGTAATTGAGTTAAGGTAAATAATTGCCAGATAATATTATTTTTTTATGGCCTTCTAACTAGCTATGAGAAGAACAATTTTGTTGTCATATTTACCTCTTTTTTTTCACTTAAATTATTTGAGGATAAATAATTGTCATCTTAGTATTGATTACTTACAAAATGTCAATTTTCAATTAAAAAAAAAAAACTATCAACTTTTAAAAATAAAAAGACGGCAAACAATAATAAAATTGAATAAATCATCTACATTTACACATAAAAATTGCAAGTTGTAGTTTTAATGTGTATGCAATTTTATAAATTGTTCAAAATACAAATAATTAGAAAACCACACAAATATATATATATATATATATACAAACACATTCAATTAAGATCACAAACGTCATGTGGTGATATATTTGCCCTTTTAATTAGTTAATGTTAAACAACTCACATTTCAAATATTGTATTAATTTGTATTGGATTTATTTAGTTACAAACAACTTTCTCTAAATAATTTGTAAGCTAATTTATTTAAATAAATTTACTAGTACAAATATAAACCATAAAATCAAGAAAATAAACAAAATAATTAAAATGATTTGAGGGATATTTTTATCTTTACATAGACTTATCCCATGGTATTATATCCTATGTATTACTAATCCCTCCAAATGGAAGGTATTAGTAATACAACCTATAATACCATGTAGGAGGTATAACTAATCCATGGATTAGTTATACATAGGCCCAAATTACTACCAAACGTAGTACTAAATAATATCCTACATAATACATGGACTATTTGTTTTAATACGGCCTACCAAACGACCCCTAAGTTCTTTAGGAATTTTTTCGAGTTTTAAGTATTGATCGATATATTGTGTTGGATGAGTGTAGATCTTATTTCATGTACTAGGTATGCCTATTTTATAACTATGGAATCGATTGTTATGAGTCAAATTCTTTGTTTTTGTGCTTTTGGTTTTGGAAAAACTACACAAATTGGACCCAATAGGCAAAATATTTACCCTGATTAGACCTAATTCAATATATATTATCCTGATTGGATCCACAACCCAAACTATTTATTCAATTCACTAAACAACTGATGATACCATCGGAGTACATATATACTCTGATAGTATTTATAGACTTTGATGGTATCTATATATTCTGATAGTATCAAACAGTGATTCTTTTCACTGAAACACTGTCCCTTCCTCCTTAGTGTCATCATAGTATATATATATATACTCTAATGATATCAAACAGTAAACACAAAAGTTAAAAAACATGGAATGAAAATAAGGATTACCCGTTTGTAAATAGTTTCCCTTTTGGGGTACAAGTGTTCTTTTTCCTTTGGTTTTTGTCAAAAGAACTTCACAAGTTTGGGTTTTATCCATCCCTTAAAAGGCAGGGTGGTTATGGGCTTTAACCCATTTACCATATTGGGCTTGATTCTACATGATAGACCGGAAGGACAATTGTATATGTGACCCAATAGCGTGTAGTCTCTTGGGCTTGACTTATGTTATGTATCATCAACTCCATAATATAGCACCAAAGCTATTAAGCTAATATGAAAAATAAAGCATGTACTAGTTACTTCTCAGTTCACTATAACAAATAAAGAATTTAGCGGCTATATTATAATTATTATTATATTTATCGATAATAATAAATATGACTATTTATAACCAACATTTCATATAAATATCATTAAAGATTTTAATGATTCTGAATGCAATGCGCCCTCAACAAAAAAAATTATTGCCACTATATTCTCTTTTGTTATAGTGGTATAGTCTTTGAAACATAATCATTATATCATTAACATTTCAATTATAGTTAAAGTAAAAAAAGATTTATCGAAGAAAAGTATTTTTTAAATTAGTATACATGGTAGATATATAGCAATGACCATTGACCAATGAGGAAAAAATAACAAAGGTGCAATTAAAATAGAACAAAATAAGTCGGCTAATTAAATAGGGGAAATAGCAAATTGGTCCAAAAAAAAAAAAAGGAAAAATTGTAGCAAGTTGGTCAGTGTAGTTGGGAAACAACCATGCCGGCATCTTAGGGATTATGATAATTAAGACTTAATTCACCCCCCCGCCCCACCCAACCCACCCACCCTCTTTTTTTTTTTCTTTCAAAAAACTTAAAACAAGTCAATTTAAATCGGCTTTACCTTTTCTATCCTTAGATAGACTTTAACGGATGTGAATTTAGATTAGATAAATTTGAATATGAATATCAGATATCGAATAAAAATAAAATTGATTGAATAGCGTGCACATTAAATCAATTGGATAAAGTTTTGCCAAAGTCACACGGTTCTCAACTGGTTCCTACACTATATATCCAACTGTCTCAGCTACTTGGTAGTTTGTATGGTTGTGTGCCAGCCAAAAAAAACAGGACCATTATAGTTAAGTAGTACCAAAAAATTGAACAAATCACATGGTTAAAGAGGCAATGAACAGACAATCAAATAATAAAATATGATTTTCAAGAATGATTTCAACTGATCCCATCTAATTATTTACACAAATACTTAATCCCCCCTGACCTGTTTGATTTATTTTAAGGTGGCCCTAAATCCTATTGTGATGGGACTCTAAATCTAGAAAAAGCAAAGAATAGAGCTACTACTTTTCAATAAATATATGGTTCAATATGTTACAAAGAAGTCTTACGAAGCGGAAAGTAGATTCACATTCATATACACAATAATTATATAAAAAATGAAAAACGAAAAATCTTAGATTTGAAAAAGAGTAATAGGACTTTTGCAAATTCTTGAAAATGAACGAAGTAAACAATAATAACATAATATACCCCTAGTATAGTATCACAAATGAGATTTAAAGATACTACAAATGAAATCTGGAGAGAATAACACATATATATACCTTCCCTTCTGCTATCTTAATAGATAAAGAGACGATTTTTGATAGATTCTCAACATGAATAAAGTCTTTGGAAATGAACAAAATCTAAATATAATTTCTTTTTTTTCTTGTAATGAATTTTATATTACATATAAATTCAAATTTCAAAGTAAGTAGTCCTAAAAAGAACATAGTAGTATAAAATAAAGAAGGGGACAATTTTATTTTTTATTCAGAATATAAAAGAGCATATGATGTGGCTTTTCACTTTTTTATAGGGAATGAAGTTGTCTTGTTCCCTCCTCATGAGATTAGATAGTTCATTTTTAGGTTTGTCAGATTTATTTGAATCTCCCCTCTGCACTTTGTCTTCTCTTTAAAAAAGTAGTGAAATTACTCAACTCTTCCCCTTTTCTCTCTGATATTGTTTTTTGTCTTTTTGTTCTTCTCCTCAATCCTCATTTTATATTCCATACCTACTTTTACTCTGTTTGTTTGTCACTTCTTCTGTCCTCAATTGATAATGTGATTTTTTTCTTCTCAAAAACTCAAAATGTGTCAAATAAATTAGGAAAAATAAAACACAATTTAGTGTTGTTCCGTCCCAATCTTTGTTCTTGAATCTCCCGACTTCTCTTTTAGGACCCGTTTGGCCTCAAGAATACTTGCGAAAAATTTGGGAAGTGGTGTTTGGTCATATAACTTGACAAATATATATCCCAAACTTTTATATTTTATAAAAATACCCATTATTTATTAATTCCTACTAATATTTGTCACTATCTCCTCCGAATAAGTTTGGGCTCTAATTTGAGTGATAAAATTGAGAAAAAAGAACAATTTGTGTTTAATGGGTTATAATTATAACCGAATCGATGACAAATTTGAGTATGCAATTAATGTATTGTCTTGCCTATATTTATATTTACCACTATCACAATATTAAATTTTGTATAAATTATTGTAAAGATCTCATAAATATATATAGTTGGGTGCGAACATGTGAGAAATGTTTAATTGCATCAAGACATTATACATATATTATGTAAATATTTTATAGTAATTATTAATGTGTTTGATTAAAAATATTAGTTAGTTTAAAAATTACTTGTTCAATATTTATACCATAATAATTAGATAAAATACTAAATTATTTAATATATATGAATGAAATAACTATTTGTATGAAATATCTCGAAGGATAATTTTGTCAATCCAATTCCCATACCTCATATAGTCAACACCCTATATATTATTAGAGTAAATAAGTAAGCATTTGGGTTACTGTACAAATTAATTATTCCCTTAATTAGATTTGCTACTTGTAAAAAAAAGATTTGCTAATTTCGGAAATTATTTTCTGTTTGGTGTGTGAGTTGTCATGATGGTGATGCATTGTTGGCAATTGGCTTTGCTTTCGCTATACGAGTTTTTTTGAGTCCCCTTTTCTTTTCTTGATTCCGTTCCATGCAAAGCTCATCTTCTGTTTTTCCCCTCCCTCTCTCTCTCTCTCTCTCACACACACACAAATTTTTTATTATTCTTTTCATCTTTTGGATTCATCCTTATTGTCTTTCAAATCCCTTTTTAATTTTTATTCTCTGGTTGGCTTCACTTTACACTCCAACAACAACTCAAAGGTGAGAACTTTTTTCTTTCTTTCCCTTTTGCCCCCTTTATTTTCCATCAATAAACCTTCTTCTTCTTCCTTACTCCACCTCCCTCAAACCCCACCTGGGTTTCTTGTTTTTTTGGGATTGCATGCATCATATTTTTGAACCTTCTAGGCTGTTGTTGTTCTATTTTTGGAAGTTTTCATTTGGGGTTTTAATGGATGTTTGACTTTCATGGTTGGTTTTCATTTGTAAAGCAAAAAAGATTGGATTTTTAACATGTTCAAGATCCATTTTCCTCTTTAATCGGTTTTTCTGAACTTTTCCAGAGACTGAAATCTATCTATCTATCTGGACAGAGAGGAAGTGATTATTTCTGGACTTTCAGAAATTGAAATTGTATTTGGCTGACAGAGGGTTGTGTTTTCGGATTTAAAAGGAGGTTAGTTGTGGTTATCTGTTTGTGGTTTCTTGCATTTCATTTTGTAATATATAGTTGTCTTGTGAGAGGGTTCTGTTTTCACATGCAGTAAGAAAATATTTTGATTTCTCTTTCTTTTTCTTGTTTGTTGTTGTTGTTGTTGTCTGCGCAGAAAAGAGTTTGATTGGGTTTGAAATCTCTGGCTGGGGTTGAGGATTGAACAATTATGGGTTTTGTGTTGCTTGGTTCATTGAATATTGTTGTGATGATTTGTATATGAACTTATTGGTTTGAATCTCAAATGGACTTGTCAAATTGTAAGCAATTGAGATTCTTTGGAGTCCATTTGAATTTCTTGGCTGCAAAATGCTTGGTGTTGGTTGTAATTGCTTTGTTCCTTGGAACTGTTTTGCTTCCAACATTCTCTGGACTTGGTGGGGTCATTCGACAGAACAATTATGTCTTTGTCCATAACCGTTCATTTCCATCGAATCAGCCCATAAAACAGAAGTTTCTTGAAGTTCCTCAGATTGTGTGGGGATTGAACAATCAGAAGATTGCTTTTGCTAGAGCTTGTTTGACTGCACGTATGCTCAATCGAACACTGTTGATGCCTAAGTTGAGTGCTTCTCTGTTTTATAAAGAAGTCGAGCTTTTGAAGCCTATTTCCTTTGATAAGATCTTCCAATTCGAAAGATTTAATTCCATTTGTAAAGGGTTTGTCCAATTGAGTGGTTATTCAGATGTGTTGAATCAAAGTGATGTTATCGAACTTCAGAAAGGCAGTGGAAGAAGGTGGACACTGGAAAAAGATTTGGAACAGTTGAATCAATTTAGTAAGCATCCATATGATGCACGTGAGATCGTTCGGATAGTAGGGAAGAACCCCTTTTTGTGGCATGACCATTGGCCAACTAAAGACTATGCACAGGTTTTCGAATGCTTAGCTTTAGTAGAGGAGATATCGATGGAAGCAGATAAAGTTGTCTCAAAAATTAGAGAAATAGGAATGGAGGTTAGAAGTAAGAATCCAATGTCAAGCTCTTCATCACAACCGGTTCCCTTTGTAGCTGTGCACATGAGAATAGAAAAGGATTGGATGATTCACTGTAAGAAGCTGGAGCAGAGATTGAATATTAGTGAAATTTGTAGCAGTAAGGAAGAGATCATGGCCAGAGTGGGAAACATTGTGGGTCTTAAAACTCCTGTTGTCGTTTATATTGCTGTTGCCGATACTCTTCTGGAGGATAATACTGTATTGAATGGCTGGAAGGAAGGCTTGCATCCCTATGAGAAGAAAAAACTAGGTGTTTTTGACATTTACAAGAAACAACCATATCTATTTCAATCTGCTATCGACTATGAAGTCTGTTTAAGATCCGATATCTTTGTAGGGAACAGTTTTTCAACATTTTCAAGCCTTGTTGTTCTTGACAGATCCCAAAAGATGATTAAAGCGGGTGAGACAAAGTTGTGTGGTTCGGATGTTAGATGGCCTTCTTATGCATACAATATAAGAGGAGTAGGGAATAGCCCTCATCCGTGGGTAACAAATATGTCTGACACTAGCTTGACGGCAATTAGCTATGGTTCTAATCACATTTCTTGCTGATAGCTCTCAAGTCTTGAATTTCGTCAGCCTTTGGATGCATTGATAAGGATGCAGATGATCGGGTTCGATTCTTCTTCGAAGTTTCATTGTCTCTGCAGAACCTATGCTGCGATCTTTCAAGTCTTTTTGGTTAAAGAGATAGGTTATACAAATTCTAAAGCGGCTTTCTGGGGATCGTGAAGAGTAGGTATACTTTGCATTTGTGTAGTTATATATCTCAGAGTTTGCATTCATTTTTTTTTGATATGTTACAGTAAATTGTCAATAGAGCATACACTTATATGGAAGTTATGATATACTCTTTGTTTCTCATACCGAACAAAAGAACATATAATTTAGGCCTTAATGATTCATTGAGCCTTCAGTAATTTGTGAAGAACAATGTTTGGTATTGCCAGTTTCAACTCTTTTCTATTGAACTATGACTCTGTTTTCTTCTTCTATGCTCTTCATTTGAAACAGGCTAGTTTACATTGTTGTGAAGTTAGATTCCTATACAAATGAACTATTTATTTTTTTTGTAGCACTTTTTGTACTCGACATTTAGATGACTTAATTTTTCATGACCTTATGGTATCTCATTTTCTTACTAATTTTGTTATGCTTGACTTGAGCTGAGGTGTATCGGAAATAACCTCTCTATCTGGGTAAGACGTGTCAACACAACCCTCTCCAAACCCCACTTGCGGGAGTGCACTGGTGTAAGAAAACAATAAAACATCATGTACTTTTAGAGCATGGACGCAATTTTTAGAATGGGTGCATTATTGGGGCCTCAAATGATTGGTATGTTCATTGACAAGGTTGATTTAGCTATGCAATATTACCATTAACATAGCATAAACTTGTTTTTTCTCCTCTCTTGCTATTTATGGAGTCCAATCCTAAATGTAAAAAGAAAGTCAATATTTTATAAAATGTTATTAAATTGAAAAGAAAATAAAGATTCTGTCATTGTACATTTTATTAGTTGTCCACGCATTCGGCGGCTGATTATTTGGTCCTTAGTTTCCACATTAATTGCCTACCACTCAACTTATCCTTCCCTACTTGCATATGATGCTTTTCATTTTTTTTTTTTTTAAATATATAAAAAAAAGGATGACTAGAAAATTTGTCAGAAATTTAAAAAATCTATAATATCCTTTTTATTTTAAAATAAATTGATTTTTTTTCTTTTTTTAAATTAAAATGTATTAAAGTCAAAAGGATAAAAATGTTTAAAAAGGTAAAATAACATAGCGTGAAATATGTTATTTTACCATTCTGATCAAATTTTCTGGGGAAAAGGATTTTTCCTGAAACAAAGTCAATTGGTTTATGAACTTTGAATTAAAAAGCTTCAGTACTCTCTACCACCCATGTGAGGACAATTTAATGTTTTATGTCTATAATAATTCTTGTTAATTGTGAGCTTACCAATAATTATTGCTTTTATTTCTTCTTCACACCCTATTCAGTAGTTCATTTATGAGCAATAATTATTGTTGTTTGGTAGTTTCCTTTAATTCCATGTAATTAAGCTTTAGCTAACTTTCCTCTTCTTCTCCCTTTTGTTTGTTTTCTACTCTCTCTATTCCTAATTACTTGTCGATTTTTCTTTTTTTAGTTGTTCCTAATCACTTGTCCATTTTGACAAATCAAGAAAGGACAAAAAAAAAAATCCTTATTATATCCCCAATTGATTACTTTGAAAAGGGTAGAACTTTTTGAAAATCTTAAGTTTTTAATTCATTCACTTCATAATTAATAGGGATAAAATAGTAAACTCACTATGTCAATCATTATTTTCTTAATAAGTGTGACATTTTAAAAATGGACAAAGTAATTAGAAATAGAGGGAGTATTATTTTTTTGCAATTTTCATGTTAGAAAAAAATGTAATATATTGCATCAGAACTTGACAATAATCGAGTTTCATTTGACTAACAGTATTATAAGTAAAAATAAAATAAAATAAAGTTTTATTTCATGTCTAACAGTACGTCCTATGTATAAACTGTATTTAAGTTAAAAGATCTCTTCTTCAGAACTCCTATTACATTAATTTATAGACCATATATTTTGTAAAAACAATTTTCATACAAAAATCAATTTTACAATGTAGTATATGATAAGAGGTAATAATTAACTATCCAAATACTGAAGAAAAAGCAAAAAAGTAACACGACATGTGAACACTTGTTATTATATAAAGAAAAAAAACATCTGAACTTGTTTAGTGGGTAATAAGACGATTGCAAAGTTAAGATGGTTTTTGAAAATTTGGGATAATTTCAGTAGTGATTTTATGTTTTATCTTAATTAAATATTAGGGAGGTAATAAAAATAAGAGTAAAATAGTCTAAAGATCTTTCTAATTAATTTTACAAGTGACGTGTAAAAGATAATCACGATAAATAATTTGAGATCAATGAAGTATTTTTCTTAATAAAAGTATCAAATTAATAAAGGACAGGTACAAAAGACGGAAGAAAATTTATGATTATAAATACTTATAATAAAGATAAAATAAAAATATTATAAAAATGAATAATTCTTTTTTGTAAAGATGAACAGAATTTGGGATTGATATTGTGTCTGTAACCTTACTCCTATTTATGAAAATAAACAGATTTATTTTTGATAGATTTTGACTAAAAATATATATATCAAAATTAATTTAAAAATATAATATTAAAAAATTCATATAAAAAATAAAACGATAAACGAACCAAAGGAATCGAAGTGCACACGAAATAACTACTGTAAATACTCCTTCATTGTTAATCAAATATCTCGATTTTGAGTCTCCATGAGTACAAGTCATCCTTGTTAGGTAGTACTTTACCTCAAATCTAAAATATTCGGACGCAAATCTAAATTTAATCGGATATTCAGATGCTACTAAAGGCTTAGGTAATACAAAGTCCACTGGAAAAAAAACTCCGTCCATGGTTTTCTTTGCTTCGTTTATCGAGAAGATTTGCAGACGTGCCCTTCGCTTTTCGAATTTTACTTTTTAGAAACACCCGAAAAAATGTTATTATGTATGAGACACGCCATGTCATACTTGTATGAGACATTGTTTGATGGACAAATGGAGGACCCATTTGCCAATCTGATAAATGACATCTTTAAGTCCCCTTTGTCATTTTTTTTGTTTTATGCCCCTTGTTCAATATATTTTGTGTTTTAATTTTTTTAATTTTTTTCTTCTTTAAGATTATGTTAACCAAATCTGTTAAGGATTTTATTTGCTGATCTAATCAGTTTATGCTTTCTTTTTTTTACGTAGTGAATTTTGATTTAAATTTTACGATCATTATATAAGTTTTTAGTTTATTAATTTAATTTTTTTTTTATTCTATGTTATTTATTCTATTATAATAATAAATAGTTATTTGAAATTTATTTTTTAGTTTATAAAATCAAGATATAAGTAGTTTTTTTTAATCCTAACAATTTTATTTTTTAAAATTACAAATATTTTTTGTAAAATCGCAAAGATTCTTTTAAGGAATAAATTAATAAAATTATTATTTATATTTATAATTTCTTAAGAAACGTGTAAGAAAAGTAGATAAAAAAAATATTTATTAAATATCACCTAGCTTGAATTTTAAGAATAAAAATATCATATAAACTGACGGAAATAATATGTATTTATGTTGATGTTTATGGATGCTTTTCGTTTTTTGAATTTCATGACAATAATATCAAAACTTATGTAATTGTTTGTCAACATCATTGATGTTCTTTCCGTTATACTTACTTATTGAAGAGTATTTGTGGATTTAAGTGCTTTTGGATTATGAAATTGTTGAGAGAAAAATAAAAGAACATATTAAATTTATACCTTCTTTATTTTCATATTAATAGTCTACTTTTTCTTTTACAAATTTCTTAAGAAATCATAAACAAAATAATAGTTTTACTAATTTACACCTTAATTTTTTTTTGGTAACTTTATAAATTTTATTTATACTTTCAAAATAATTAATTGTTATAATAAAATAGAAAAATTCTAACTAATTGTATCTTTGTAAATTAGCAAATAATTTTATATACCTATTTTTAATAATATAAATAATTAATATCGAGATAGAAAAATAATATCAAAAGTAACAGCATCTCCAACCCATCTCTATTTTACTCTCCATTCTCTATATTTGGAGAGTAAAATAGAGAATGCCCACTCCAACCCCCCTCTATATTACTCTCTATACTCCATTTATAGAGAGGAAATTTGGAGAACTACTATTCACCTCTCTATTTCACTTTTTCATTATTTTAATGTTATTTGGCCAAACACATATGCAGACCTTTAAACTTGTCCCTAAATTTAATTTTGGCACTCTAACTCAACATTGTTCCATTTTAACCCTTCAACTTCAATTTATTGTTCCATTTAGGCACTTCTTTCCAAAGAATCAACAAAGTGAGATGTGTGTACTTCACACGCCATGACATGACATAAAAGCCAATTAAAAACACATACACAACTCATCTATCTTGCCCCCATTTTTCATTTTGACACTCTAACTTAGCCTTGTTCCATTTTAATCTTTCAACTCTATTTTATATACCATTTAAACATAAAATAATAAATTTATGATTTATTCATTTTTATTTATGTTCTTCATTTTCACTTTTTCATTTTAAAAATCAACGTCATATCTTCTTTCTTTTTTTAAATAATTAGTGGATGAACATCAATTTTTTTAGGGATAAGGCACAAGTACCCCCTAGACTATGACCGAAATCCCAGAGACACACATTAATTAATCTAAGGTCCTATTACCCCCCCTAAACTCATTTTTTGTGTAATTTTGTACACCTTTTGGCTTACGTGGCACACTCCGTGACTCCACTTAAGTGAGGCGCGTGAGAGATGTTTGGAGGCCACATAGGCCAAAAAGATGTACAAAATTACAAAAAAAATAAGATCAGGGGGTAATAGGACCTTAGTTTAGTTAATGTGTGTTTATGAGATTTCGGTCATAGTCTAGGGGGTACTAGTGCCTTATCCCATTTTTAAAAAAATATTTTTTTTAGAGTTTCTGTACATTATTGTGTGAAAAAATAACTAACGAAAGTGTGTTGGTTTTCTTTTTTGAATAATTAATTAAATTAAATAACACCACATTTTTCTTCTTCATATCTAGTCTATTTGGATCTAACTTAAATACCAACTTTCTAATTTTTCATTCAAATAAATTCAAGTAAAAAAAAAACTCATATTCATTGCTAATTAATAACACTACAAAAAAATATTGAAACTCAACAGACTTCGTTGGGTTGTCATTGATTTTCTTAAGAAAGAAAAAATTGGCGCACTTTCGTCGGTTATTTTTCATGCAAAAATACAGAGAAACTCTCAAAAAAATTGATACTTTTTTTTTTATAAAAAAAATCAATAATCATCCATCAATTTTTAATTTTTTACAATAACTAATTGATGAACGCCTATTTTTTAAATTAAAAATAGTAGTTTAAGAGCATATATAGAAATAAAGAAATCATAAAATTAGTATTTTGTATTTAAATGGTACATAAAAAAAATTTAAAAAAATTGAAGGGTTAATCTTTTGTTATTTATTTTTAAAAAAAATACTTTTTTTTTTTTGTTTTTCACTCTCTTAGAGAAAGTGTGATGCACACACTCTGCCACATCACTTAGAATTGCCTAAATGAAACATAAATATTGAAGTTAAATGATTTAAATGGAACAAGCACTACAACCAAAGTTATCTTTATCAACAATATTCTGCAAGTTCTCTGCAAAGGGGAATCAATTTTCTCCTTAAATTGATTCTCAAATATCTAAAAAACTATCAGATCAAGGAGCATGCCTTTTAATAAAATGTCTTCTACGGAAAAAATTTGAGAATTAGGAAAACTTAATGCAGTTATGTCCATGAAGAATTCTCCATTACAGAAGGAAAGAGAAAATGAACCGTATTTGAGTTTTGCCTCTTTAGATATGGGTTTTCTAGTTGGGGTGGGTAGGGATTAATAAGTGGAGCCTAATTTGGGTTAACATTTAATTTGTTTAGGTTAATTAAATTTCTAACGAATCACAGGGTGCTACGTATTAAATGAAAACTCTAATTATATTTGCTAACAGAGTCATCTGTAATAAGGGCATTATAGAGCCGTTAAGATTGATGTCAAGGGTATTATGGAGCCAAAAGGTCAACGAAGGGTGTTTTTGTACCAATTCCAATAGTTCAAGGGTATTTTAAGCCCTTTTCCGTAGAAACTTTGGGCTTGAAAATTTTGAGATCGAGTAGAAGTTTTTACTTATATTTTCTCTCCATACGGGTTGAGTGTTGATCGGTCGATAATTCACATATTTATAAGATGTAAGTAACGAAGATGAGGAAAATGAGATAGTTGGGTACTAGGATAAATAAGATAAAAACGAAGATAAATAGGACAAGGTAAAAATAGCTTGAGTGATGACAAGATGAGGAAAGCGAGATGAAGATAGTTTGAAAATGTAA
>JAJONR010002942.1:0-59242 GCA_029582245.1 Solanum etuberosum
CTCTTGACTTGACTCTTACTTCTCTTGACTTTGATCTTAACTTTCCTTGAATTGAATTATGGATTCAAGGTTCATGATCTCATGTTTATGGATGATTTCATGATGTTTAGACGTATCTTAGAGTGTTGGAATCAACTAGAAAACATAGATACGTTGCTAAGGAACTAGTACAGAAAGATGGGGGAAGAATGGAAAGAACTGGCGTCCCTGGCGCTCTGAGCGACGTGGGGCGCCAGCCCTTGAACTTCTGGGACAAAGTTGGGGCGCGCTGGTTGGCGCGGCGCCCCAGAGCCCAAACTTCAGGGCCTCCTGGCTGGGGCGGCGCCCCAGGCCCCTGCCCATGTGACCTCTGACTTTTCTTGCTCGTTTTTCAACTCTAAACCCTCTAGTTCAACTTGGTTCTTTCCCCAAACACTTAGATTTGACTACATGACCAAAATATGTAAGAATCTACTCCGAACAACACCTAAATTACATGAATCAAACTCAAGAACTTCTCAACTACTTAACAATTAAGATTCAAACGAAACTTTCAACAATATTCATCAAGAACTCAATTTCTCTAATCTCAAGAACGACAATATGCTGAAATAAATCATGATTGGCGCTTGGGTGAACTAACACAACGCTATGTGATCTTACATACCTCATAGGGATCACCCCTTGACGAAATCCACAAGCGATTTTTGAAGATCTTGACGATTTTTGCTCCTTCTCCTCTTTTCTCCTATTCTTCTCTCTTCTCTCAAAACCCTAACTTGTTTTGGTAAAAGCGTAAACTGATCTAATTCTGATTAGACCCTAACTTAATTACCAAAAATGAAATAAAATAATTGGGTAATGAAAAGACTAAAACGCCCTTCCAAAATCTGGTTTAGACTTTCCTAATTTGAACAACCCAACTTCAAATGGGCATATCTCACTCATACAAACTCGGAATCGCGCAAACTCGGCGGCGTTGGAAAGATAATCCCAAGATATTTCCTACGGTATCTGGAAGCACACCTAACTCATCCTGAGATAGGAGTTATGGTCATTTGAAGTTGACCAAAAACTCAAACTTAACTTAAGTTAACCAATTTTTCAGATTTTTCATTCTTTCCAAAAACAATCCTTTCTAATTTTAGCTCTTTCTAGTTCTTTCAAATAGCGAGATGTTATAGTAGAATTCAAAAAAATCTTAAGGTATAGAGTATTAAATTACCCTTTTAATTTATGTAATTGTTAAGAATGTGTAAAAAAATAAAATGAATAACTAATATAAAACGGATGGAGTACTCCAGAAGAGATATTTTCTAATAGCTTATCCATTAGTCAACTAACTAAAAGCTACGTCTTTAAATGGATGGGTAAGAGCGTACGTGCCACCCTCTATCATTGACTTCCATAGAGCCTAGAGGTGTTAAATTGTTTTAAAGATTTATTTAAGTTTTTCCCTTTTTTAGTGTCATTTGACATATTGCAATTATAGCTAACATTACAAGATATTCTAATTTTTATTTGAGACATTAGTTAATAAGTCAACGACTCAAACCTAATATCTCAAGGAGATGCTTGTGGCCTGTGGGAGTTAAGTTGCTAAAAAAATAATCTCGAGTCATGGAGGAAGAATGATAGACTAAAGTGATTTACTCCTTCCGTTCAACAATTATTAGGCACTTTATTAAAAATAGTTATCCAATAATATTTATCCAGTAAAATTAAGAGATAATTTATCTTTTGTGTCTATTTTACCCTAGCTATTAAATACTATTTATCACCTAACACATTTCTCAAAGCATTATATTTAATAAAGTCAAAGGATAATATAGTAAAATTACTCCTATTATTTATTGTTTCTTAAGAGGTGTGCCAAATCAATAGTGGACAAATATTATTGGATAGAGGAGATGAAGTAACATTTTTCCATGAGTTTTTTAAAAATCAAAGATTCAAAATATTAAATTTAGAATATTAATCAAATCAACTATACGAAATATGGTAAGTATTTTGCTATAGAGGGAGTACATTTTGCAATTTTAAAGTTCTTAATGTAACAATTCTTTTAATTGCAATTAAAATCAAATTAACTACTTTAACAAAATTTTGATTACGAAATCTTGTTGCAGTTACCTGTGACAAAACAGACGAGAAAACTTCATTTGTGTCGAGATTCAAAAACATTATAACACTCCTTATTTATTTCTAAATGAAAAAAGTTGATTTAACCAAAGTCAAACCAAGTGTTTAAATTAAGTAATTTTTTATTGGATTAATAAATGGCATTTTAAGTTGATTAACAAAAATACCACGCTCTTTCATGCATTTTTTTTTTTAAAAAGAAACTAATACCTTCAAGGTCTGAGAATCGAAAAGATTAGTAAGAAATTTGAAGTGGATGCCATATGGCCCATAAAAGTTAGACGGCCCATTAGTCATCTTCTTTCGAAATACAGGCTCGGAGCCTCGGCCCAGTATGAATGGGCCTGTGAATTATGAACTTTTTTTTTTGTTTCCCACACGGTGTCCGGTACCCACATTGGAGCCCAACTAAATCTGGATTCGCGCCAGAAAGTCCCACATTGGGGGGTAAAACGCTCCCTAACAAAGGCGATTTCATATCCAAGAGAGCTCGAGCCCGAGACCTCTGGGTTAAGGATGAAGACTTACCACTCCACCACAACCCTTGTTGGTATGAACTTTATTTCTACTTCTAAGCCAATCTCTATAAAGTAAAAGAGAGAGATGAGCAAATGTTTGCTCGTGCCGAAGTTTGTGTCATACAGTTGAACATTAGTGGTGAATGGTGATCGTCTATTTTTACTTGTTAACTATATTAAAAAGAAAATATATAAATCTATTTTTACTTGTTTATATAGCAAAACCAAGAAATAATTTATCAAAGAATAATATTGAGTGCACAGGTTGCTTTCTCGGAGTGTCTTATACAAAGTATTTAATTAATCATTGAAAATGTGGCCAAGTTAATTAAAAACCTTTAGGAATTCCGCAAATAATTCGCATGGTTTATGTGATCTTCAGTATTTCTCTTATATGTTTATGAAAAATATTCATATGATTAATGCAGGTGTGTAATTATATTCAAGATAATTACAAGTAAACGAGAATAATAAATGACAATTTATAACCTAAAAAATATACTAGTTAATTAACTTGAGACTCATGTTAAAATGTATTAGTTACACTAATAGTGAATTTTAACAAGAGTTAACTAACTACTGTTTTTTAAACCAATTATCAAATCAATGGTTATTAAAAAGTTATGTACTATCTATCTCTATATATATATATATATATATATAAAGGACAATGTTAGACATGCTGATGTGACATGTTTTTAAGGGCTAGAAAACTTTTTTTTGTGGTGTTTTTTAGCCATTTTTCAAATTTTAAAATACAAAAAATTCGCCTAAATATTAAAGATAGTCACATTTAATTCTTTCTTTATCAATAGTCATATTTAATTTATTTTATCATTAATGCTATTATTTTTTCCCCCTTAATATTTCTCATTTTCTTCTTTTACTATTTTAATTACTTCCCTAATGATATTTATATCATTTCTTTAAATCACTTTTTCCCCTTTTTAGTTCCTTTTTACTTCTTTTTTTAATTTATTCAATTTAAGAAACTTATATTTCTATATAATATAAAGTCATTTTTTAAAAAAAAGTTACGATTTTTGTCACGCTCCAAACTCAAGGGGCTCAACTGGCTCCTAATGTCAAAATTCAGGCCCGAGCTAACCCTGCTGAATCATTTTCTACTAGCGCATGGCAGCCACATGGAATCAAGAAAACAAACAAGTGTATCTCGGCTTAAAACTAAGCCCTCGGCCGGTAAGGCCCTTGTCAATAGATTTATAAAAGAAATAGCTACTCCCAAGAGTTCATATAAAAAAATAGCCAACTAGCACAGAGTCCTGATTGGGCCGTCGAAGCCACCATGATCTCTATACCAAAACTGAAAGCATGTATATATCAAGACAATACATCAAACAACTCACAAGCTTCAGAAAACCAACAAACTAGGCCAGCATGGCCATAACGTAGCTATACACCCCAGCCTACCCATACAAATATATACAACAAAAGCTAACAAACCTCCCAACTCTGGCAGCTCCAGAGGAAAGGGGCTAGCCAACCAGATAGAAATCAATCTTGCTGCTGAGGAGGTCTACTGGGTCGTCTGTCGGGACCTGCATGCATGAATGCAGCGCCCCCCAGGCAATGGGGCGTCAGTACGAAATAATGTACAGAGTATGAAAGGCTATAGACTAAATGAGCAAGTATCATAACATACCAAAATCAATCAGGTAAGGAAATCAAAATTTAGATAAGCATGCTAACCCACTACTGAATCTGAAAATACAAAAAAATGATCAAACAACAACCTAACCAAGCCCCCAAAAGCTCGGCAGGTACAAACAACACGCCACCTACCTAGGCCCCAATAAGCTCAAAAGATGTCAAATCAATCTGCATATCCCTATCGGTAGCCCCTTGTCTTTATAAGAAGTCACATAGCCTTTTTTGGCAACGATATAGACCTGTAAGCAGCGCATAGCCCTCTTAGGCAACATTATAGCTCTGTGGGCTGCACATAGCCATCTTTTATATCAACATAGCCCTGTAGGCAACAAATAGCCCTCTTTGGCGTCAAAGTAGCCCCGTAGGCAACACATAACACTCTTTGGCATCAATATAGCCCCGTGGAAAACACATAACCCTTTTAGGCAGTAACATAGTCCTCTTAGACAACAACATAGCCCCCACATGCAGTTCATAGCTCAACAGCTAACAACAATAGCCCCAAGAGTGACAACAAACAATTAAATAGGCTAAATACGAGCAATTTAGCTTTAAACAATATATAAGAATAGTCTCCAAGTAGTTCCTAACTTAGGTCATTCTTAACAGATTATGAGTCCCTAAAATGAGAGTTTATAACTACTCACAATTACATCTACAAGATCACCAACATTAACTACCTTACTATAGTACTCCCAAGCTCTAAGGAAACATGTCGAACGAAGGGAATAGCCTTAACATACTTTTTCCTTTATAATTTATGCTGAAAATACCTCTGTCCGCACCACTACAACACTAAAAAAAGTAAAATCAATCAGTAATTAAGGACAAGAATTACTACGACCATTCGACAATCGATACAGATTCTTATCGTAAATTACTATCTAAGAGCTAAGGTATCCATAAACCGATAAAATATGGTTCCTACCTTTCTTTACACGCCCAGAACACTTGAATAAAATCAAAACACTGAAAAAAACTCTGCTGCAAGAACCTCCACGGAGCTACACCGCTCAATTCACCATGAAAACTATACAAAAACGACGAGCTCGCGACATAGGGCAATTTTTGATAAGGAGCCAAGAAGAGATCATGAACACACAAGGATGATTTGAGAAGTACTTCTCTGATTTTTGTGGGTTTCTTACGAGCTGGAATGAAGAAAAAATGAAGAAGATGCTATCTTATAAGGTTCCACCGACCTAGGGGACCCACCTCACGTGTCTGTTTGCTCAGTCTCACAAAAATGCGAATATCTCTCTATTCTGAAGTCGTATGAACAAATGGTTTGATGCGTTGGAAACTAGACTCGTAGACCTTCGATTTTCTAGGTCATAGACCCCATAAATCTTAATAGATTGGGAGAAAATCTCCGAGACATTTGACCCAAATTTCAGAGAAATATTTAAAAAGGAACTTACGATAACTTTCGCCAACTTTTATTTTGCCACTTACCTAACTTTAAAACTTGAGATACAACCCTTGAACACTTAAAATATGACATACCACATCATTCTTAATTTATTACTCACCCTTTTGTCTTTCCACGAAGGTACGAGTTAAATTAGAGTTCCGAAAAGTTGGGGTGTTATAATTTTTTTACCCAAATATCATCATTTATGACATTTGTAACATTTCCTTAAGTCACTTCTCTTCCTTTATTTATTCTTTTTTTATTTTTTTTATTTATTCCATTCAAGAAATTTATATTTCTATTTAGTATAAAAGTCTTTCTTTTATCTTTTATATTTATGTTTTTCCTTCTTTATTTACTTTTAAAGTTTCACCTCCATAACTTATATCAATTAAACTTCTATTTTTAATAATATAATTAATTTCATGACTTTTAAGTTTTCATATTCATAACCCCCAACTATTAAGTTGTAAAATTTAAGATACTTTATGATATTTCTCCATTTTTGTTAATATAAATTCACAAGTTTTTTGTATCATGAAATTTCAACTCAAGATTATTTTTTATATTTCATTGTTCTTTGTAGTACTATTTATTATTAAATCCATGTGTTAACTTGACACGATGAAGAAGACTCTTCAATGTTGATTAATTTGACAAAAAAGGTGTCGGTCAAGAGCTCAAAAAAATGGGAACTTATTTTGTATTCTTATTTTTGTCTATTTTCTTATGATAAGATTCTAAGGAAGATGTGTGAGTGTTTGTGTTTGTGTTTTCTCCATGTAACTTCTTTAGTTTGAATTTGTATAATTTTTCATTATTGCAAGTTTGTATTTTTGTTTAGATGCAAATTAGTGATTGTAACTTTGTGTGTAATAATACTAAGTACTAACCAATGTTCAACAATATTATAGTACACAAAATTATTTATGTTTTTTTAAAGATTCCTCTATTTTGTCCATATAAAATCATAATTTTTTATTTCATGAAACTCCTACTCAAGATTATCCTTTTTATTTCATATTTGAAGTCGTGTTTTCCATGATTTGGTATTGTAATAAAGGTAGATTCAATAAAGAGGACTCTTAGATGTTGATCAGTTAGTCAGAGGGAGTGTTGACAAGAGCTCAAAAGTTGTGCATTGATTCATTAATATTTTTAAAAAAAAATCTATTTTCTTATTATTAATGTCCTAATGAAGGTATGTGCATTGTGTTCTTTCTGTGTAATTTCTTAAGTTTTGAAGGTAAGAGCATTTTGTTTGTACATTCGTTAAACGAAAATTAATTATTGTAACTTTGTCTTATGATAATTACTATCAAGGTTCAAACATTATTGTTGATAGATTAGAAAATTTAAATATATATCAAATATTGAAATACGAATTTTTATGATATTTAAAGAACCATTTATGTTTCTTATGATTAACATCCTAAGAAAGATGTGTTTTTGTTACTATAAAAAATTACTATTAAGTAGGATAGAGGAAGAAAAAAAGAAAAAGAAGAAAAAAATTAATAAAATATAAAACAAATACTACAATAAAGGATAGAGGCAAAATTAAAAATATGAATATTTATTTAGATAATGATGAAAAATAAGAGGAAAAATAACAACAATGAGTTGAATAAAATCGACACCTTTCTTTGGCCAAGAATCATATTTGTTTATTTATTTATTTTCACTATAATTCTATTTATTATTATTATTGTTATTATATAATACTCCAATAATGTTAATGACTATTCCTGCATTCATCTTTATTCTTTATTGTAAAAATCTAAATGTCTATAAATAAAGACATTGTAAGAATTTTTATAAATGATCACATTAGGGTTTGAAAAATTGTGCATTAATTTCCTTTTTTTTTTCTTCTTTTTATTAATAATTTAGATTATAAGAATGATATTGCATTATTTATTTATTTATATTCTCTCCACAATTTTCTTTGTTTTATATTTTACATGATTTTTTTTTATTATTGTAAGTTTATAAAAAAATTTGGGTCCAAAATAACAACTTATGATTTTATTGGAAGTCATATAACTATTGACCAAACATTTCTCTTTGTGAAATCACTTATACATCGGGATATATATAATATATATGCACATATTATAGATATTTCTTCTATCTATATCATATTTTAATATAATTATTGACATCTTATTATCTTTTTAACCTCGCAAAGCACGGATAAGTTTCCAATTTATCTAATAAATAACGTGATTATGTAAATAGTTTGTTTACATATAAACCTTATCACGTTTTAAGGAAGATGCATGAACGGTAGACCAATGTACCAAAATGGTAAAGGTGTAAATTGCCTATATTAATTATTATCATGCATTGCATCTATATAGGAATTAAGTACACTTAAATCTTTATGACGCGATTTAAATTAATTAATGATTATATTTGGTAGAATCAGAAATAAAACAAACACAATATTTGCAAAGTCACTTCAAAAGTAATAAATTATTGAATGCTTAAAGTAGTAAAATCAACATGTTGAGCAAAATGACCATTCTCAGATCTCTAACTTCTTAATTGACTCATAATTTAAGATATTATTATTACTTACCGCCATCTTTTTTTGACTGAATTTTATCCGCTTTGAAGTTTGAACAGAAGACACACAGGGGGGGGGACGAAAAAGAAGAGAAATGGAACAAGAAAAAAGGAAGATGCGCAAAAAGTTAATTATCCTCCCTCCGCCGCAATTTATGTGACACGATTTGATTTGATATAAATTATTATATAAAAATGTGACATTCTTTTTTGACAGAAGAATAGTACATAAATCGGAGCATACGAGTTGTAGAGTAGTAAATAATTAATGACGAATTTCAAATTATGTAGTACTACATGTTGCTGACGTTATTCTTGCAGTTGCCAGCCTTAAAAAAAATGTATTGCCAAAGCCTGTTAGAATATTTGTAACCTAACATGATTCAAGTATCACTGCATACAAGCAGAGACATCCATAAACTAAAAGTTCCATGATGTACTGCCAAAGCCTGTTAGAATATTTGTAACCTAACATGATTCAAGTATCAATTAAATTAACTAATCTTCACTAGCCTCCATACTAATTTAAGAAGAAGTAATCCCAATCTGGACTGACAATTTGCAAATTAAAGACTAGAAAAAGCTTGTTAATTTTTTTCTTTTTGGTCAGAAAAAGGGAAATTTGCTTTTTTTAAAGAAAGAAGCGGAAGAGAATATACACCAGGTGCAATAAAATCCATGCACGCAAAGACCTGCTGCCTATTGGCAATTGCCATGAATTTTTTTTTAAAATAAAAAGAAAAAAAAAGCATAATCAGGATTCAAATCAAAACAAGCAAAACATCCATATATAACATAATTAATTACATATACTGATTAACGACTCTTTACATCAGCAAAGACCATAATCAACTTTGAACAATATGCAACATCCAACAACAGATCAGATACAAAAAAAAGAGAAGCAAATTAAAGTGATCAGACAGAGACGAAGAATTATAGTACTAATTCTTTTCTTTTTTTCTTTGGTCCGCTGTCTGAACATTATTTATTTCCCACACTAAAAACACTACTTGACTTGTCTTCAACGTCGTCGTTCTGGGGTCCAGTGAGGAGCTTTTGGACTGAAATTCACAGAAATCACCCTGGAGTCCAAAAGTTCCACAATAGGAGTAAAATTAACACACCTTGGTGCCTTATACTGATTAATCGATGCACCTCTCGAAATTGCATAATCCATAAGCTCTTCAAATGTCCCGTTTTTCACAACTCTAATCTCCAATGGCCCGATTGAATTATCCGCGACGCGACACTGCCTGTATACCGAGTTCAACGATTCTTCCATCGCAAGGCAGCACTGGTTCAACACGTCCTGACTCGGCGGGTTTGATGGGTCCTTAACAAGTAACTCCCAGTAAATAACGTAATGCCCCGGAATTGTCTTAGTATCCGCAAAACTCGTGTATTCAACCAAAGTAGTATCATACGGGCGCAAAAGTGCGGTCGCATTTTCAATTGCGGTCTGTAATTCGGACTCATCGGTTTTATCAGAATCAATACTCAACAGAACGTTTTTTCGCCTGACGAATTTGAACTGAGGGGCCGAGTTGTGGAACCCGGTGACCTGGAGTATGTCACCAACTCGGTAACGGCATAGTCCGGCGTAAGTTGTGATCACGAGCTCGTATTCTTTTCCGATTTCCACGTCAGCAAGGTCCACTAGATGTGGGGGTGAGTCACGGGAGATTTGAACCGGGTTGACCGGGTCATGAGGGATGAATTCAAAGTAACCCATATTTGGCATGATGGTGTAACAAACTTCAGAAGGCTTACACATTGGATTTAGATTGAGTCCAAAATAACATTCGGATGATGCGTACATTGTACACACCTTTGGTAGACCCCCACTATAATAATCTAAAGTAGGTATATATTGAGCCATTGCACCTGTGACTATCACATCAAGGTACTTTGTGTTTGGCCAAATTCTAGTAATGATTCCTTCCCAATTTTCGCCTTCACATTCCTTAGCAACAAACTCAGCAAGTTGGGGATTTGGTTTGAGTATTTCGGAAATGCAATTTCGGATAGACGGGTCTGAAATTCTAGGGTTTAGGGTTCCAGACGCGATATCCTGAGACAATTGTTTCCAATTGAGTTGAAGAAAACGGATGGCACGGAGTAAGCCAGAGGCAAAAACAGCGCCAACTCGGAGGACTTCTTCTCTCATGAGAAGGCCACAAAGCATTTGGGAATACATGCTTTGGAAAGAATCGACACAGAGAATGGTCTCGTTGGGGCTTGTATACACATTGTATGGATCGTATGGCCTTGTCTTGAATTGTTCACTTTTGTAGTAACTTGTTAGGACTGGACGTGCAACAAGGCCACTAGGCGTCTTGGTTTCTGCCTTGATAAACAGAAAGTACAATCCCTTCCCCTTGTCTAGACCAGGCACATACCTGTTTAAAAGTCCATGAAAAACCCAAAATCAATTTTCTAGTTACAATTTTTTCAGTACTTTTCGCCATAAGGCTAATGTTAATTTCAGAAAGAAAAAAAGTTGATTTAAAAGGAGTTATTTAAGACTGGTTAATTTACAAAATGTTTCTACACCGAATTTAGTCTGTATTATACTAGACCAAATTCGATGTATGAAACATTTAATAAACTAAAGATTAATGCATGTTATAGTATACTAACCCTAGGGGTAAATCACTTACAGATTCATCACGGGCTGTAGAAGGTTGTATAGTTTCTGTCTGCGTTCTAGCTCATCCGCAACTGTGGGCATCAGTTTTCTCTCTCCGGCAGACGTCCCCGAACTATATATACGATATTATACTGAGTACTAATTAGTACTAGTAACTTAAGAAACTAGTAATAGTTACGTACTTCAGATAAAAAGAATTTAAAGCATATTTTTACTAACTATAACAAGTATATATGCAAGACATATTGTTAAATCGTACCTCGTGAGGAATTCGGAGATAGGATGAGATGAGAAAATTGGAGATCGATCACCATTAGCAATACGATCAATATCAGGTTTAAGATCCTCGTATGTGACAACGGGGACCTTAGACTTGAAAGTTTCGCGGTCAATGGCTCCACCAATGTTGAATCTCTGGAGGTACTCAGTATTGGCATTTCGGGTTAGTATTTCAGCCAATACTTTCACTTGTTCCGGATCAATATATTTAGTCATGTCATCTATAAATTGAAGGATCTTGGCATCTTTTTCACATGCCGGAGGACCAAGAGGAGATGAAAGACCAGAAACAATAGCCATAATTTAAAAAAAGTGGTAGTGAAAATATAAAGCAGAATAACTCTCAAAAGATTGTTGTTTATTTTCAATTGTGTGGTTTGGTTGCTGAAGAAGGGAACCTATTTATAGTAAAAGGAAGGTTTTAATCTTCCATGTTTACCACGTCACTTTCCACGTAAGCATATACACGTGGAAACCACAGTAATAAAAATATTTGGTAATTTTAGGCATGGACTTGGACGAAGCATTGCCGTGCATCGACTTTGTAATATTTTTTGTCGGGTTTATAGTCGACGGAAGAGGTAACATGTGGACCCCATAAAACGTCAGTTGTCTGCTCAAGTCAGAACCTGTGGGCCCACTCTGTTTGACAGGTCAGCAAAGTCCAGCTAGGGTTTTTTTGTCCTTTCTTGTGAGTTTGTTGGTCACGGACAAATATTAGGCTGCCGGCGAAGGGGCAAATTTCACTGTTTAACTGAAATTAAAGAAAGCCTATTTATTAGGAGCTAATATTAATCAAGTCATTAGCACTTAATTAAACGTTAAATTGTTTATTAATTGTCAGGAGATTAAAGAAATTGATGATAATACATTATGTAAAGATAATTAATGAGTGCGCCAAAGAATATATTTGTGCAGCAATCACATGAACATCCTCGGGGTTATCACTAGAATTCCTGCATTGTTCTTTTGTTAATTGTCTACTAGTATGCCCCTGCCATAGTTTTCATCGCCTTGTCAATTCCTTGTCTGCTAAGAATGACAAAAATCAACCCATAATCATGATCCGTTAACTCGTTAAAATTTGAATTGATTAATGACTTACTTATTTATTAATTCAATTTATTTTGATTTATTTTATTTAAAAAATCAATTTATATACAATTGAGATTGACTCATAATATTTGATATATTAATTATTATTTATAGTCATACAAAGGAAAAATGATTATTAGATATTTAAAACTTAATAAGAATTAACTTTTGGATGGACGGATAATCTATATATTTATTGCTAGAGTTTATTTAATTTTACAATATGATTTTCTTTAAATAGGGGTTTCGTTGAACTTTTTCATATTCTAACGTGATCAGTTGAGGCGATTTTAACATGGTTCATGAAATAATTTCTGATACCTAACCCGCTAACTCATTTGGTGAGCTTTATATGTTCCACAGTTGAAGTGAAAGGTTTAGTAATGTAGCAATGATTTTCTCTTTCCCCACTCCCAAAGTAGATTATTCCATTTTTATTATTCCATAGTATAGCACTATGCGTCTTAATTCTTCTAAATAATTGTTAGACTTGAATCTATATTGAAGAGCTTCACATTGAATGAAAAGATGAGTGATTTCCTTATTTAAATTTGGGCAATTCTTCCATCACTAGTTAGTCTTTGGGATTAAGTTAGGCTTAAGGTCTATCACTTTACATGGTATCAGACAATCATTCTAATTGTTGTGTACTAATATTAGCCTCCCATATTAAATAATTGTCCACCTAGATATCCAGTCTTCCACGTGAGGTGGATGTTGAAGGGTCCCGAATAAAATAAAAAAAGGATGAGTGGTCAGTCTCCTTATATGGCCGGACTTATGAAATTCTCTCCTAGCTTCAGAAATTGAGTTAGACCCAAAAAAAATTTCTTTTCTCTTTTCGTCGAGATCATTTCTAGAAAACAAACCAAAATTCTTAGACATCAAGAGAGGACCCATATAAATATATTAGTAATAAAAGAATGCAATATAAAGAATCAGTTTATTTTCAGATAAGAACAAATCAGGTAGGGGATGATCACACATTTTTTCAAATTGGGCAGTTAACCTTTTTTTCAATCTTTTTCTTTTTGTGTGTGCGCGCGCGTGCGAATATATCATGTTTCTCAGTGTTTATGTTACACGATTTTGGTAGAATCCTTTCTACTCACGATATTAATAATTCAAGTGTGTATTTCATACCGTGAAATCAAGTCCAATTTCGAATTTATGGGCGCAATTCAATCAAGAGTTTAAATTATATACGTCAATATAAGGTTATTGTTATGTTAAGCTATTGAATATTTAACGTTATAAATCCTATATTTTGAGAGACTAACAAGTAACATATAAATATTTATTGAGTAACCTAATAACGTTTATAAAAAAATGATGGTGTATATAACTTAATTATTGGTGGTAAAGGCAAACTCGTCTTTCATACTGTTTCGAACGGTCAAATCAACATAAAGATGAGAATCTCGTGTGTGTTAAGAATTTCTGAAATGGGAGAAACAACCTTTATGAATAATGTTTATGTTTCTTCAGTTATAGTTTTGTATCGTGGTGGCCACTAAGACTAAATGGACCTTGGCTTTGCAAATTGCAATTATATATCTCATGATAATGAGGGAACAATTGATGATGAAAACACAGTACGGTGGACCTAAAATTTTGTACTTTTCATGTCCTTTTGCCTGCCCTCTTATAGACAATTGTAATTTTGTTAATTGAAATTTTAACTAATTAACTCAACGTTATTAGGATTCTTTACAAGTGAATCTCAAGGTAAAATTCGATTGAATTTTTCATTTTATATGTCGGGTTGCATATATTTTACATGGTTGTTCGTTTTATATTTTTTTTAAATATAGTTTTTTTGTGTGGAAGGTCTATCGAAAACGATCTATGTATCTTCGAAAATAGAGATAAGACTATGTATGCTTCAACCTATTCAGACTCCACTGTGTACTTTCACCGAGTAAGTTATTGTTGTATTAGTGACATGATCTTGAGGGAAACAGTAAGTCAATTATGGTTTCTAGCTATCTATATTAAATGAATTAATTTTGCTTTTCAATGTTATCCTTAATTGTTTGATATGGAACAATGTATTAGAAAATTTGATTTGTGGATAAAATAGAATTAAATATATTTGCAGCCTTATATAGCTAGTTAATTAATAAGGCACACTATAAGAAAACTGTGAATTATATGAGGATTTTTCTGGAGATTAGTATGAAAATTAGCAGGAAAATAAGTTTCCTGCGGATTTTCATACTAATTCTCATGTAATTCACATTTTTTTTTTGTAGTGGCAGATGATATAATATGCTTTGTAATTACAAATTATATTCAAATACCATTATACAAATATAGTAGTGAATAATTAAATATATTACTTTTATGTGATAATAAGAAATCAAAAGATTCGTATAATATTTCTATCCAAATCAATTTGTTTGACTAAGGGATAGCGAATAGAAACCATGCATGCATTATTTTATTGTTTTGTGCAAGTCTTGGCACATTGTATTTTTGCCCCTCCTGTGGGATACAATCATTAGCTTATGTTATATAATTTATCGTAAATAACCATTTCTTTGAATCAAGATATTCGATTTAGTTGTACGATCACATATACTTAGTGAATGTATTTTCGAGCTTATATTGCCTGGTATTGGAACAAATTAACTTGAAAGTTGGACCTCGTAAAACTACGTACTACGAAATTTTTTATCGTACGTCTAGAGTTGATCATGATTCATGTTTACTTCTCCCAAAAAGATTGCGTCTAAATCTAGTTAATTATGCATATATTTTGTAATTTTTCAACACGTTTCATGGGTGATTAATCTTATCCGTTAAGTATCATAATATTATATAAACAATATAATATTGAATAAATTTCATGAAACTAATATATTTCAATTTTGTCAATAAATTTAAATTCTTAAAATTCATCAAAATTGGTATGAAAATACTTATGGTAGAACAATAACGTTTTCAATTGCTTCAAAAAAAAAAAAACTTAAAAAACATAGTAGACATTAATTTAACAGTGGAGTGGTTAATTCATAATTATCACGAATACTAAAACAAGTTTAATGGCTAATGACCATGAAGTCACAGGTTCAATTCTAAACAAAGATAAAAACATTTAGCGATTTATTCCTATCTGTTCTGGACTTGGTGATTAGGGGTACCAAATATATGTTGCTAGTGAAAGGTGGCAACAGATAAGTATCCGATAAAGTCAGTCGAAGTTCACAATAACTGACCTGGACACCAAGTTATTAAAAAAATAAATCTTCAGTTTAATTCCCTAATTAACCTCATTGACTTTAAGAGTTTTGCCGTGTACAAAACATTCTTGGAGGTTGTTTTGTCTGTGTTGAACTGGAAATTGACAACGCATATATAGTTACAGTTGAAGAGATTGTAAAAATAATAATTTTGACTAATGATACACGTTCATGCATTTATTTCCATATGTAGTGTCGTGGTCGTATTTTCTTTCCCAAAGAACGACTAGACAAATTCTAAATGCTTCTGTATCATTGAACTAATATACAAGTATATATTATCAAATCAATAGTAGTGTCAAAATTTCAAACATAGTATAATTTTTTGAAGAGAGCGAATCCATTGCGTCCCTTAGCTCCTCCCATTAAATTTAAACGTGTTTTAAATGTTCATTTGAAAACACAGATGTGAATTTATTTATTTTTTGAAAAATAAAGTTTCTGGATTCCTATGAAAATATGAGATTGTGAAAATCAACTCTGTACCCACGCTGGTAATTTCTACTTAGCTAATTAATGCGTTTTGTTTGTCATCTTATACCGGTAATTAGGCACAATTATTTTCTGTAAGACTTTTATAAGTCTTAATTAAGACCAATCTTTCTTGATTACCCAAATATACGACAAATCTATAAACAAAAAAGTCTTGGTTAAGATTTGAAAAAAGAAAGTGTCTTACCTTAGACTTTTCGTTGAGGAGTTCAACAATGAAACAATGATTACTAGAGGGGACCTGTTACAATCTTTTTAATTAAATGTCACTCCCTAAATTATAATATTTTTATATATTATATACATATATTTAATTCAAAATTACAAAATTCATCTATCAAACTATAACATACAAAATTAAATGAATCGATCGAAGTGGTTCTAGTAACTTGTCATATTTTTACTTTTTAAAAAAAAAAAAATCACCGCTGTCTTTAACTTTCTGTCTTAAGTTATATGGTCTATACATGTTATTTTCTCCGTAGTTGATATTAGAATCTCGTTTTAAATGCATGCATGGTAAAATGAAGATCGCGTTCAAACATATGGGTAGATTCTAATATTATAGGAACCTCTAAGTTTGGCAGAACCTACGGCGGCCTTCTACTCGAACTTTCAAGGAAAAGCATTTCAAAGCAGATTTGAAAATAATAATAATATGAATGTAAAGAAGTTATAACAGATATATAGTAACAGAATGGGCTAAATAATACAATAATTGAAGTACAAGAAATAATAGAAATTGAAGAACAATAGTGCTAAAACAACCAGTAAGAAAGGAGAAGCAGATACGGCCCTCCAACCGAGATTATTTTAAAGCGAGATAATGCTCAACTATCTACTAACCGTTTATCCTAATCCCCGACCTCCATATTCTCTTATCTAAGGTCATGTCTTCGGTAAGCTGAAAATGTATATGTCCTGTCTAATCCACCTCTCCTTAAATCCACCATTCTTAATTTCTCGCACCACCCCACTTAGCATCTGTGCATTCCCTTTCACATGTTTGAACCATTTCAGCCTCACTTCTCTCATCTTGTTCATCACGGGAGTCACTACAACCATGTCCGCGAATATCATCATTTCTAAACCTATATGCTCACCTTTTCTAAATAATTGTTGGTTTAATTTCTGCTAATACAGACATTAAAGCACCAAGAGGAACAAAAAGAACTTCACAAGTGACGAGAAAATCAAAAAGGGTTTTTCATCAACATATTATTAGATTAATTAATCCTTCAAAGGTTATGATAACAGTGCTTAAGAAATCTATAGCTAAAAGGCAATATATTGTCATTATATTGCCCTTTGAATTATTTTTCACTTTAAGCAGAATGCATGTTTCTAGACTAGAAACGAAGCACATGAGTGATGGAAGCTAAAAGGAAAACAGTAAATAATAGTAGTACGCTTTTCATAAAGCTTGAAGGGATGGAACATCTTTTTGGTCGTAACATATATACCATCACTTTGCTTAGATTCCACTCTTCAAGGTTGTCGACTGGAATATTTAACTACACAATCTGTTAAGGATGTGACTTACTATGGGAATCACAAGCAAATTGTTTCCTATTTTATTTTATTTTATTTTTTGGATAGAAAATGGCAAAGCGCGATCAACGGTGTCTAAAGTCGATTGGATATGCTAAAATCATACAAGGATGAATAATTGAACCTTCACAAGGTTCAACTCCAGGGTGTAGGTTATAATCATCCAACTGTCTATCATACATGCTATTAACAATGTATGGAAGTTCTAAAGTTCAAATTAAATTAGCCTTAAAAAGAAATCCTTATCTCCTGTAACAAGAAAACATGTTGAGCTGACAGCTTTTCTGAACCTTTTGGAACTTGCTGTAAAATGCATTGCTTATTGTTATGCTATTTCTGGTTATATATATCCACTAGACATATATGAGATGTTTGTTTTTTTGCATCTTTACTTCCATTGATTGCAATATAATGTTTTGGCGTTTGTCATCCTTTTGTTGGGAACTAAACTGTACATGTTGTCTTAAATAGTGATGAGGTGGGTACAAGAATCAAGCAGACTGTCTCCCTTCCCAACCTTTTGCTTTCTGCTCATCCTTCTGATGTGTTTTAGCTTTTCTTGGCAATGTTTGATCACACATATCTTTTCTGTTTGCCAATTACTACCTCCTTTCCCATCATCACCCTACCCCCTTGATAAATTCTTCCAAGTTTAACTTTTATACACTAACAAGTATAAAACATTTTTCTAACCCTAATAACTAGAACTAGATATCTAGAAAATAAGACAAACAACTTAAGAAAGCAAATTAAATGACATTAATAGCTTCAAAAAAGTTATATTGCAAGTGTATACAAGTTAAATACTGAAATCCTTGATTGTTTAGTGTAGATTGGGATGAAAAAGTACAGAGAGAAAGAGAAAGAAAGTGATGGGTTCTGGTATATATGAGGCAAAGCACATGGGAAATGACTGTCTGCAAAAAAAGCAGATTGATTTATCCTTAAAGTGTCTGTTAAGTGGAGTAAGTACGACTTTGTCTTAAAAGTATAAAATGGATCTACTTTGGCGTTTGAATTTATTTCCGCATCCTTGCTTGTTTATTTGCCGATCATGACACTAATTCTAGGGCTTATTCTTTTTTTAAAATATTGAAAGACGGCTTTTATTTCTTCACAAACAAAAGCACAAAGTGCTGGTAAGTTTTAACGTAGAACTGTAGCTCTTTCCATACAGAAAGAGGCAACCATCTGCAAAAATCATTTTTATAAAGTAGGCAAATAAATAAAGTTTAAAAGAACAAAAATGACAACTCATCTCTGGGTGAAATCACTAAAGAAAGAAAATTTATATTAGTGATCCTTAGGGCCCATAGCTATGTGTATACCCCACTCCGAGTAGAAACAAATTGAAGTAAAGGCACCTAGGTAGGTGACTACAAATCTGGGGTATCACTAACAAAATAAACAAATACTAGATGATTTCTTTGTACGTTGTGATGGTGGAAGGAAGTAGATATCTGATGAAAAAATTCGAGTTTTAAATTAAGATATAGGTATAGCTCGGCTCAGGAGGTTGGCCAATGTTGTTCAAAGACAACGTGTGCTTTGCAATTATTAACGAGTCAAACGTTTGAATCAAATGTCACCTGAAATTGAAACACTTAACCAGACATTATGGAAAACGGATACTCTGCTAAAGGGTGATACTAAAAACAATTAGAGGCCCTAATATTTTGTACTTTGTAGCACCCCAATTTGGTCGGAGACTAAACAACCCATCGACTGGTGACCAAGAAAACATCTAATATCAATTTCAGCATCTTAGAATTAGGTAGCTGAACAGGTTAGACTTCAACTCTTGAATCCACCCAAATACCAAAATCCTCATTCCAGAACGACTTTCATTTTATTTTTTAAATGTATAAAGAAAAATGTTTTCCATCTAAGTGGAGCAGGCAGGCATTTGACCATCAACTTTTTTTATGGCCAACCTTAGGACAAACCATGGCTTTCGAAACTCAAGGATAACAGATCAGACCCCTCTACCTTTCTCCATAATTACCAGACTTAGTTAACTTGTAGCAAGGCTCGAACCTGTAATCTAAGTCACAACTCCCTCAGCCTCTTCAATTGAACTAAGCCATGGGGAGCAAGCATTTGAGGGTGAATTTACAAGCTGCCGGGTAGATAACGGCTCATACCCAGCCCACGGCCCAATGTCAGGTGGATCACAATTGAATGTATTAAAAGTGCTAACATTGTCACATTGTGCTTTCAGATATAAGACATTATGTTTCAAGTAGAATGGTCCAGTGCGTAGTGAAAAAAACCGCAATCATGAACCTATGATATATGCGAAGATGTTGGCAACGCCATGCACAAAATTAAAGGCATCCATCGGCAACTTATCCCAACTCTTTTAGTAGGTTGGACTGCACTGGAATGTATGTTTAATACTTCCCTGGAACTCCTAGTGCTATCTAAAGCTTGCATGAAAAAAAAGAGGAACTAGACCTACATTAGAAACTTCAGTTGCTGCATGGAAATAGCCAAATAGGTATGCATTCATTACTACAAAGGGTTGAACTGCAACCGAGCTTCTCCTAGCCACAACATAAACCTATTCTTCATAATGCCTAAAACCAAATAATTGAATATTGAGAATTGTTACATTTTAATACACACACATAAACATCATTATCATATACACCACAGAAATAACTGTCTAGAGCACTTATCACTAGTTCTGCATCAGATGGTAACTAAAGAAGACTACAACATATGCTTTTATGGCTTTAATCAAATTAGAAAATCAGAAAGATGTAAATTTGGTTTATTTGGTAAAGTAGAACATTAGCAAGACCCAGAATCAAATTTTCTAGGTAAAAGCATCATTTTTCGGCAATCATTACATAGCTTTCAAGATCTTTATCCCATAAGTGATAGCCAATCAAAAAATTTAAATACTTCAAATGAAGAGATGATCTCTATCAAAATAAAACTGTAAGGACTGCTGGGAGTTTCTCCAATAGAATTATCATTTTCAGGGCTTTCAAGAATCCTGGAATTTCCAACATCAACCCAAAAATAACTAGGAAAGCAAATTGAATTTAGAGCTTACAGCTTTGTACTTCCAGGGAAAAATTCACGGATAATTCTCCAAAATGTTTGGTACAGCAGGTTTTCCAGCTAATACGTATGCATCCTTAAGTACCTATGGCAGATAATAATAGTGATCAGGCCTGTATTGAATAGAAAACCAGTATGTATAGTAAGCTCATTAAATCTAATTAAATCTTCTTCTTGGTCAGATATTCCCCCCCCCCAAATCCTGCCGAGCTTGTGAATACCAGATGACTGATCAAGCAAATTATCAACTGTTCTATAAGCTGCTAATAGAAAGGACGAAGAAAAACGAAATTAAACCACAAAGAGGGTGATGTTGCTAGAAGCAGTATGAGTTATGACAGAAGTGAAGATCTCATGAATCTTAAGTTACTAATGATTGTCGAATAACACTCGATGATGACCACACTAGTATTAGTTCGAATAAAACAAATGACCTGCTGACGAAAAACTTTGCGAGAAGACAAACAGAGTCACAGTCTCACAGACTATAAGCTACTCAGAAGACTAATGATCACGTTAACAGACACATGGTTAAAAGATGGATTGTCACTTCTTGCATCTTATCAGTTTCTTAAACACATCCAAGCTGTATCATCTACCTTCATTCAAAATGAAACTTGATTTTTTATAGAATCAAAATAGAAATGATATTCTAATTTAATCATTTCTTAGATTCTGGTGAATTGTATTGAATCCATTTTCAATTTTAAAGCGAACAGTTTGACATAAACCCAAGCATTCTGTATTGATATCTTTTATTAGATGACCGTGCTGTCTAGGCAAACTTTCGTGCACCTCAACTAATTCCACGAGACACCTGACACCTGCCACCTCCCACCAGCAATAGGTAACAATAACTATGTTCATCAAGGCTAGGACAAATGGGAAGTAATCACCTAGTGGTTTTTTTTCTCTGCTGGGATTTGAACCGCAGACCTCATGGTTCTTAACCCACTTCATTGACCACTAGATCACACCCTTGGGTGCTTCTGCATTTTCCAAAAAAAAATAGAGCAACTACATACAATGACTCTATCCTAAAGAATTCCTATAAGAATCAAAAAAACTTCAGATCAATCAACCGTCTAGAAAGGAGAATTTTCAGAGAAAATCTTCTGCATTTTGTTATAAAGAAAGAAAAGCCTTTTTATGTACTTCAATCAGAGATTTTCATTTTCTATACCATCAGCTGATTTTCCCTCTCTGTCAAGGGTTTCTCACTGTCACTCAGTTCTTTTTCCTTCCCTTCAAAGTAAGCTTGTAAGAAATACTACTCCAACCTCTCCAAGATACTTCCAATCCTCTATGGGGATACCATCTGCACAACAGGCTTTTCTAATCCCAATATTCTCCATGGCATTGTTTACATTTGCCAGTCCAATTCTGTGAATGTTGCTAAAGTTTCTATCTCGGACTGATGTATGGAGATCTAAAACAGGTGGTTCAAGTTGAACAATTGATCAATATAGCTTCCCCATCTCACCTTGATCTCATAATCTCCCACCAACGGTGGTTGAGAATTGTCTTTAACACACTTCACCTGATTTAAGTCCTTACATCTTTTCTCCCTCAGGTGTGCTAATATTAACCTTTCTTTCTACCCTACAGGTGTCCCTAACTTTTTGTACAAACATCAAGTGCTTCCCCTCAAAATTGACTAATAGCCTTCATAGCTTCCTTCTCACTTCTCTCTTGTACTCTTCAAAGGCTTCTCTATCTTGTGTTTTATAATTATAGATCTGAAAATCCTAGGATGTTCGGAATTAGGCATTTGGGTTCTATGTGGGATGACGATCCATACTCATCTGTACAACTCATCCTTGCACTATAAATCTATTACTTCTTCCCTCCGTCCCATTTTATGTGAGGTAGTTTGACTCGGTACGAAGTTTAAGAAAGAAAGGAAGACTTTTAAAACTTGTGGTCCAAAATGAATGATAGAAATTTGTGTGGCTGTAAATCATTTCATTAAGGGTAAAATAGACATTTTATAGTTAAATTGTTACTTAATATAGAAATGTGTCATTCTTTTTGGGACTGACTAAAAAGGAAAGTAAGTCACATAAATTGGGACAGAGGGAGTAATAGATTTAAGCTAGTATTTTGACTTAAAACTTATAGGCTAAAGTGTCATGTCTTTGGGTGCATCAGTGAGTTGCTGACACTGCAAAAATGTATGATTAGTTTAGATGGATATAAAAATTTAAGTGAAATCCAGAATACTTTATGAGAAGTTCAAATTACCATGGGGATTATTAGTTAGTGCCACTGTTGAACCCATTTATACCTTAAATTATGTTCAAGTCCTGCCTGAACTACCCAGTAGACAATTGCAAAAGTAAATAAACATCTTTCTTGGACCTGCTACCACATTTGCGTTTAACATCAAAATCCGAATGAAATGCTACATTCTAGCACTGAATATCCATATTCAAAGAAAGATCTCCAAATTCTGCCCCAGCTCCTAGTCCGAACTCATTACAGTACTAAAAGACATTTAATACTATATTTGCACTACATAAATTCAATCCTATAATACAGAATATTCAAAACAATAAAATACAGTGACTGGGGAAAGAGAACATACTGACATTACTCTTAGACTCTCACAATGTAGTAACTAGTCGAGCATATACGTGAAAATACCTACAAAAGTTCAATACCATTTGCCCAAAAAAGAGTTCAACACCACTAACATGTGCACTTTCGCACCTTAATATGTGTAAAGCGCATTTAATTGACTAATACCTTGAAGTCATGTAGTTTTACAATGAAACTGCATCATGTTATGGTTATGAGAAACATCACGGCCATCTTATATTCAGAGGTATACATGATGGTTAGGTCAATGTATTTAGTGATTCAAAAGAGAAGACAAGACAAGTTGTTCCGCATTAGTAGAATACTGAAGGAAAGAAGTGTTTTTAAAGCACTTCTAATACCACTTGAAATAAAATACTGAAGAGAAATTTGGAGAAATCAAATTTAATATATCTGGTAAGATATATTATATTCTACCAATGAGGGACATCTTGTCTTATCTTTTCTTCCCAATCACTAACTACACTAAAAATCATCCACTCAATGATTGGTGTAATTATATGATTTATGCATATAGTAGGTGTCTTTTGACTTGAACCTAACTAACTGTATAAGCTTTTTAAGAGCTTGTCAAAATTGATGGTAAGATAATTTTCTACTAATCCATAATTCCTTTATTGACAAGACAAAAAGTTTTATACGCAAATCATGTGTCATGTGTGCACCATGAGCTTTGCACTAATGAGCCAAAAAGTGCGCTTATTTGACCTGTTTTAAGCCCATCCAAACACACTCTATATTATGGTGTTCTGTTACCTCCCTAAATTCATAAACACTTGCAAAATTTTGTATTCCAAATTTTGATTAATTTGGTGAAGACCTAATCAACCTTAACTCGACTTGCTTAGTTCTTAATCCGAATTATGTTTCTAAGTAAATAGAAACTTTGTACTTAGTACTCATCCTTTCGTTCTTTTAAGTACGACAATTTCCCAGTACTTACAAACTGTCACAACTATGTTCTTAACCAATTTATTAAAAACACAAATGGAGTATTATATCTTTAACACCTATGTAATTGAACTTGACCTTGTTAATGAAGTGAGATTGACATAAGCAAAAACTTATGTTCTTTTAAGTACTATAATTTCCCAGTACTTACAAACTGTCACAACTATGTTCTTAACCACTTTATTAAAAACACAAATGGAGTATTATATCTTTAACACCCATATAATTGAACTTGGAAATACCTTGTTAATGAAGTGAGATGGACAAAAGAAAAACAACAAGTAGATTCTAAGTTTGATACCTAAGATAGTTTGATATTTTTATCTTTTTTACTTCTTAGTTCATCTATGCTTAGTTCCTACATTAGCATGTCATCAACCTAAGGACATACTATCACTCTACAACCCTTACGTTGATTAAATGAATTTATCAGCTCCATTATGTCTAAAACTACTTGATAATATAAGGGGGCATTTGGCCATGAAAATTGTGAGTAGTTAAAAAAAGTAGTTTTTGTTTTCAAAGTGAAAAAATGATATTTGAAAATTGGAGTTGTGTTTAACAATGAACACAAATTGGAGTTGTTTTTGAATTTTTGTGATTAATTTGAAGTGAAAATAGCTTTATAGTGTTTTTCAAATTCCTGAAAATTTCGGTATACAAATTCAAGTTCTTAATCCCTGAATACAACTTTATCTTAATACAACTTCAAGTTCAAATGAATCCCTGAACACGACTTAGAGGTAGAGAAGTTGTCTCCGATAGACCCTCAGCTCAATAAAAAACAATTATGGCAAAACACAATAGACAACCTGATAAAACATCCTAAACAACAACCATACCAAAATAAAACTATAACCAAACTGTAAAAAACTCACAGATAATAACCAAACTCAAAGGACAATAAACTACACGAGTAATACTATGACTAATAGCCATATAGAATAAGCAAAACAACGCTCAACTGTGTACCTGACCTCCTACCCTATTCAATATCCTCCATAACCTCCTATCTAACCTCTTATCTAAGGTCATGACCTCAATAAGCTAAAGTTGCCTGATTTCTTGTCTAATCAACTCTCCTAAATACTTCTTTGGACTGACACTACCTCTCTTGAAATCAAATATAGCCAACCTCTCACACCTCCGCCACCGGGGAATCCATTCCTCTCCATGGCACATGCATGAACCATCTCAACTTTGTTTTCCACATCTTGTCGCCAATCGAGGCCATGCCTACCTTGTCCCAAATATCTTAATTTCTAATCTTGTTTAGATCCATCGCAGCATTGTCATCTCCACAACGTTCATCTTTTTGAACGTGAAAGTTCTTGATTAGCCAATACTCCATTCCTACAACATAGCCGGTCTAACCACTGCTCTTCATATAATAAAGCATTCTCTATTTTGATTCCAAAATCAACCTTAAAGTTTAAGTAGAAGTGATCTTCTAAGAGATAGGATTGGGCAATTATATAAGGAGAACAGAACTCAAAATATTTTAAGTCTCCCGAATAACTACTTTGCAAAAATGCGACTTTTATCAGCATTAGGTGCGGAAATTAGGACTCACAATTGAAAACTACCGATCAGGGCAAGTGCGACAGAAAAAGGTACCCTGAGACAACTGGCAACAAGTGCGCGCCTCCATTTGAATGTGTGATGTCAGACGGGTGGCTGCCACAGCGCTGTGAAGCGGTAAGAGCGATTGGGCGCATCCCAGTACTCCGTTAGTCCTGAAAAAAAATACATTAAACTAATTTAAAAAGTCAAGTTTAGCCTATATTAAGTGAAATATAAAGGAGAAACCGAGATAGGGAAAGGAACCTGGTGAGAATGGTGGAAAGAGAACGGCGAGACTGAAGGCGCTGGCCGAGAAGGGATTGTACACTTGGTGAGGAACTTACTGTTGATGGTCTACTGCTGGAGAGAAGTGTCCGAGAAAACGACATGCAGCGCCTCGCCATGATTTTTGCTTCTCTACTACGTACTGTATCCCACTGGGAACGAGGAGATTCAGATTACAGGGTTTAAGGGACGAGCTTGCAAAATCTCGGTTCGGGCTGTGGGCCTGTTATGAAAAGGGTACGTACGTAGAATTTGGGCTTCTTACGAAAGAAGGTGAAGCAAGTGAAAGACCATGAAAATTTAAGAGGAAGCTTTCACATATAGCAAACATAAAAATCATATTTGTATGTTATAGTTATAGTTTGCATAATTGCGCTTCATAGCAAATCAAAAAAATTTGCTATGGAGTTTTTAATTTGTATAATTCACTAGATACATCCAATTTTATATAAATTGTTCAGTTTTGTATAAATTCATTTATACATTGTAATTTGTATAATAAGATTTGTATTTGTATAATTATAAGTGTATAGGACAAAAATCTATGTATTTGTATTTGAATATACACTTTTCTTTCATTTTATACAAACACAAATGCGTTTTATACATTTTATACATTTGTATACCGAATGGGTAATTATATACCGAAAATGGCTAATTGTATACCGAATCAGATGGCAAAAAAATGGGATGTTTGCTGCAAATTGCAAATAAAATAAACTATGTCTATAGCATTTAATTTGAATTAATAGTTTGTTATTTCATACAATTTTCCCAAAATTAAATTAGTAAAATTTCTAGCGTTTGAATTAATTAAAAAAATTCATTTTTTTCCTTCTTTCTCTCTTAACATCTAAATACATCACTCCACCTCTATTGGATACATTTAGTGGTGGCAAATGGGCGGGTTGGGTCAAATTTGGGCGGATTGAAAATGGGTCAACATAAAATGGGTAATAATTCAACCCGTCCATATTTGATATGGGTAAAAATTGATTGGGTAATAAATGAGTTGGGTAAAATACTAGTTTACCCATATTTTCATGAGTAAATAGTACTTTACTTAAGAATTCAATATGGATAAAATATTTGAGTCTTTTTTTAGATGAAAAATATTGAAAATGCTTCATTTAGTTTTATTGTATCATAAAAATAAAAATAAAAATAAAAACCTATAACTTTTCAATATAAAATAAATTTATGTAATAACAAGATGAAAATATTTTTAATTTCAAAGTAAATGAATATTTGCATTTTAGGACTAAAACATGCTTAATGCACTTTAAGCAATGTCAATACTAATACATGATTTGCTTATTTTACACTATTATTCATTATCCAATATAAAATTAAAGAAATAAAAAAAATATAATTATAATTAACAAAAGAAATGTACATTTAAAATATATATTTTTGGAGGGTCAAAGATATCACCTTTTCAATTATAGAGAAGAATAATTAGTTCTATAGAATAACATAAAAAAGGAAGAGAAGTTACACTATTTTTAGTGATATCATGAATTTTGAGTGAATAAAAGTTAGAAGCTTAACCCATTTGGCTAATCCATATTTTACCCATAGTTTACCCATATTTTACCCATAAACCCATATTTTATCCATGTAAAAAATCACTCGCCCAACCCATTAAAATATGAGCAGGTCGGGCGGGTTACCAAAATATAGGCTCATTTTGCCGGCACTAGATACATTACAACTTTGTTGCGTGTACAACGTACCTGGTACAGATGGTATTATTGATACATAACCCAATTATTTCAAACCTAAACCAGTATGAATCTGGTTCATAGTTATGTATTAGATACAAATACATAACTATGTATCTGATACATAACTCATGTAGCATTTGCTATGTATCGGGCAAAGGAGCAATGTATCTGCAAGTTCTGAAAAATTCAAAATTATTGTAATTTGAAAAACTTTCCAGATAGGATATAACTGGCGCTCAAATTACTGAGGTTTCTATAATTTATATACAATTAATATAACAACTTAACTTTACTACTCCCTCTATTTGAAATTATGATATTCCTTTAATTTGCTTGAGAAGTAAGAATCCATATCTAAAATCACATAGAAGTATTATCAATTACAATTGTTATGATTATAAAATTAAAAAAAAATTAAAAGATTCTTCTGTGTAAATTGAGAAAAAAGAAAGTATATGTTTGATATTTTTCATCACCAATCAAACATTAAAAAATATTTTATACTCACCAACCAAACATGAGAAAATAAATTAGAAATTTACTTGTTTTCCAATAAAACATTTTCCTTCTGACCAAACACACCCTAGATGATGATGATGATGAAATAATTAGTGCGTAAATAATAAATATAGTCTGAATGCTTTCGTTATCAAACATAGCGATGGGTCACGACAAGATCCATAACCTGTCCCTCTTGCCAGTTAACACTTGGCCCATGTCATGTGTAAATGAGCCACTCAAATCAATTACTACTTAAAACAGTCTAATATAGCTTCCAAATTTATATGAGTTTCAATTATGTCTCATGTATATCTCCCTTACGCCAACAAATTCACTATTTTGTCTTTCAGATTGATTTTTTTTTATTTGTACAGCTCTATTTTCTTACAATATCTTTGCTAATACATTAAAATGTAGTGATACACGAGTCTTCTCTCATGATAATCAAAAATAATAATTCATATGTTTAAGTCTACTTCTACTTTTGTCTTTTGTTATTAAAGTTTGTATTTATATTCATGATCAAATTGAACTGACAAGTTCATTCCATCGATTGAAGATTAAATTTTAAGCCCTTGAATATTCAAATAAAGTTTATTAAGTTTAAACCCTTGAAACAAATTTTTTTCTCTAAAACTTTCTTAAGATTTAAAATATTCTAAAAACTATAACTCTTAGTAGGAAAAATTATGAACATTATTGTGACTTTGTTTATCAAGGACTACTCACTACAAGACAAGGCTATATCTAATCCATCCTAACGAAGCCATGAAGTTGAAACTTAATAAACAAGTCAATTTTCTCAATATTTGAAAATTGAAAAACTTGTTCAAGATCAGTATTTCAAAGGAAATAATGATTGTTATTAATAACACCTTGATTTTTCCTAAATAAAATTATTAACATAATTTAAACTTTGACATATTTTTTAAAAATCTTCAACTTTAATTATTTATGTTTTTTTTTTCCTTTAACCAAATAGAATCAAATCGGCTACTTATCTTTCACGGCTTGAAGGAATATTTTTAACACAATGTGGTAACTTAAATCAAAATATATATAGAAAACGTTTTTTCTTTTGGTAAAGAATTTTGCAGCTGCTATTATTTAGATGCGCACAAGGTAAACTTCGCTCCAATATAATAGCCTGCAAATTACAAAAAAAAAAAAAAGATAAAATGTACAAATCAACCCTCATGTGATGAGCTTGATCGAAAAAACATATAGAAGATTCCGAACCTAAAACTCTGAGAGATCACTTACCATCCGGTCACATATTTACGTATTTGTTTCTTAAAAAGTTGTATATACTCGAACATTTAAGTGTAACTTAATTCTCGCATAACGAGTCATATATAATGTCAACGTCATGCCATCATTGTACTAAAATCTCAGCAGGTCGCCAATCTCTATCTAATGAAATGTTTTAGTCAAACGAGTGTAACAACAGATTGACCTTTATTTGTTCTTTGAATTTGTCTTAATTCCATCAAAAGAAGTAGTAGTTGATACATCTTTTTTTGTGACAAAGCCTTGCAAATTAGCGAGTAGGGGTGGCGTTTGGTATTCAATTTGAGATTCTCAAATTTTGGGTTTAGTAATTCAGTAATTAGTAGTTAAAAGTGTTGGGTTCGAAAGTGATTAGGGCGTCATGCGGAAGCTTACAATTACAAATATATTTGTAATAAATTAGACGACAAAACTTATAGCAAAAACATAATATTATTATATGAAAACTAGTATACAAGAAAAATATTAAAACTATTGAGAGAATAAATCTCCTTATAAACTAAACTTTTGAACGTCTACATTGTGGAAGCTATTGTGTTACGCTATGAGAATAAGGATCTTCAATTTATAGATCTCCAAATTTTTCCTCTAACGGAAGAATAAATCAAATATAGAATAAAATTATATTTTCCTTTCAGAAAAAGTTCAAACATTTATGGTAATACTTTGACTTTTCTTTATAGAAAAAAATAAACTTCAAATACGAAAAGAAAAGCACGGCAAAACCCTAACAAATCTCCCCTTTTGATTGGATTTTCTTGACAAAACTTGATCCACTTCTTCATATGCTTGATAATCTTATCCTTCACAAAATCTTCATGTATCACTGCTGCTTACCATGATTTAAACATTGATATGGATTAAAAATTTGAGCCTTGTGTTAAAAGTTATAAACAGGGTTGAAAGTGGAGCTCATGCGTTAAAAGTAATATGCATGAGTTGAAAGTGGAGCTCATGCGTTAAAAGTAATATGCACGAGTTGAAAGTGGAGCTCATGAGTTAAAAGTAATAAGCATGAGTTGAAAGTGAAGCTCATGCGTTAAAAGTAAGATGCATGAGTTAAAAGTGGAACCCGAGCATTAAAAGTTTGTCGGGGTTGAAAGTTGATTTTGATTTTAAGGATAGAGCAGCGGGATTGTTGAAAATATATTTGAAAATTTTCTCCACATGTAGTAACACAAAAATCTCCATTATCATCAAATTTGTTGCAAATTGATTTGAAACCACTTGAACTTGTCTTCACTCTTGTTCAACCATTGGATCATTGAACCATGTGCTCTGATATCACTTGTTGGGTTCGAAAGTGATTAGGGCGTCATGCGGAAGCTTACAATTGCAATATATTTGTGATAAATTAGACGATAAAACTTATATTAAAAACATAATATTATTATATGAAAACTAATATAAAAGAAAAATATTAAAACTAGTGAGAGAATAAATCTCCCCACAAACTAAACTCTTAAGGGGCCGTTTGGTTACTGGTTAGAGTTATGCAAAGTTTAGTTATGTAGGTATTAGTTATGCAGGGTTTAGTTATGCAAATATTAGTTATGCAGGGTTTAGTTATGCATAAGGCTGGGCACCGGACCGGGTTGTACTGGTACCGTTCCGGTAACATTCCAGTCCGTTCCGGTCCGGTAGTATTCGGGACGGAATGGAATACATTGAACCGGTACGCAGAACGGAACGGTATCATGATTTGGTACCGATATATCGGTACCGGTTCATCCATGTTCCGTTCCGGTCCGATCCGATCCCGGTAAATCATCTTTAATTAAAATTAAGATTAAAAATAGTATTTGTGTTATTGTTTTATACTTTTATTAGCATTTCTTCTTTGTTTATTTAATTTTTTTAAAATTACAAACTTAAGTTATTTAAATTACAAGTTATAAGTATAACTTATAAACTTCAAAAGATTCAAATCTTGAAAATTTATAACATAAGCTCAAAAACTTTAAAAAAAACATTATTAAACTTAACTTACAAACTTATATAAATAAAAATTAAAAAAATATATCTTTAAAATAAACTTAAGTAAAATTACATTATAAATTTTAAAAGTTAAATACTATAAACTATTAAATTTAGAAAAATAAAATAATATTCATATTTTTGTAATTCAAAATAACTCAATTTTTTATTTATTTTTTGAAATGGCTATATGTGTCGTCCCGTTTATCCCATTTCGTTCCATTTCGGTCCGTCCCGGTATATAGTGGGACGGGACGGAACCGAGCCTCCATCCTGGTAATTCCGGTCCGGTTCATCTCGGTACCGGTCAACAACCCGGTCAAACCGTCCCGTTCCGGTCCGGTACCTTTTCATTCTGGTCCGGTGGTTCCATTCCGGTCCGGTGCCCAGCCTTAGTTATGCATGTATTAGTTATGTAGGGTTTAGTTATGTGGGTATTAGTTATGCGAGTATTAGTTATGTAGGTGTTATTTAGTTAGGTAGAGATTACATTACATGAATTATTAACCATTGAATATTGATTTTAATATAAATTAATATATATTATTTACAAATAAAATAAGTAAGCAAATAGTATAAATTCTCCCTTAAAAAAAAAAATTCTCTATACTTAACTAGGAATTCTGTGTTTTTTCTCTCTTTAGTTTTTTAATGTTTAAAGCTTATAAAAATAAAATACTATTGATATATTTCAAGTACATTATACTATCATATTCTATATAATGTAAATTTCTATCAATATGATGCATGTGTTGTTTGTACATTTTTAGTATACCAAGTAAATAAATTATATATAAATTCACATTCTAAATAAAAAATTAATACATGATAATTAAATATGTGGATATATTTAGTAATATATAATGCGAATATATATATAATTAGCATATATATAATTAGCATATGCGCTGTCAAAATTATACATTCTTATTCATAATATTAATAAATATTTATATTTTGATTTTAAATAAAAATAAATAAAAAGTCGTTTGTATACAAAAAGAAATAAGAAACAAAAATAGTTGTGAAAATAGAATAGTTATATAAAGTTTTCAATAAAAAAAGATTTTAAAATAAATTAATAGGGATAAATGTGTAATTTATCTTTTTAATACATGTATAACTAATACCCATATAACTTATTTCACCTTCTATCCTTCATAACTTATACATAGATTCACTCATAAGTTATGTAAGTATTAATTATGTAGGGTTACAAAAAAAGCAACCAAACACCGTATAAAATTAATACATTAATAACTTTTATACAATATTTAGAACTTATCAATCAAACATAGTATAAGTCATGTTGACTTTTCTACCTAATAATTTTTTTTTACCAAACATAATAAAACTAATACAATGTTTTATACATGAATAACATGCCCTTTTATACCGTAACCAAACAACCCCTAAATGTCTACATTGTGGAAGACATTGTGTTATGCTATGAGAAAAGGGATCTTCAATTTATAGATCTCCAAACTTTTCCTCTAAGGGAAGAATAAACCAAATATGGAAGAAAATTATATTTTCCTTTCAGAAAAAGTTCAAGCATTTATGGTAATATTTTGACTTTTCTTTATGGAAAAAAATAAACTTCAAATAAGGAAAGAAAATCAGGACAAAACCCTAACAAAAAGTAGATATCGAATATCAAAATTTTATATTGTGTAAACAACACAAATTTCAGTGGTTTAGGAGCTAATTACCTTTCTCCCTGTGAGTTTGCAATATTACTAATCCTACCATAATTCGCACATTGAATACATGTATCTAGCGCATTTAAATACATATATCTCAGATATATATTAATTAGGTACATATAATTAAATGTATTTAAATAAGGAATGTAACTGGAAGGCATAAATTAAGAAAAAAATCATGCGTTTAAAAACTTCAGAAAATTTCAAAAAATCAATTTTATGTGTATTTGATATGTTCATTTTATGTATCTAAATTATTTTTCTGTATATCTGACATATAGTTAATGATTAGATGTATCTAATTTGTTCATTCTATATATCTGAACTATTCTTCTACGAATCTGATGTAGTTTCTTTTGTGTACCTCTCGTACTTCGTACTTTTGCTTTTGTTCACGATTGTGTATCATAATAATGTATGTCTAGTTAGATAGTTTTTCCTTTTAAATTTTGATTTGGTAGGGTATTCGGTAATACCGAATTGAAGTTGTAACCGATTGTATTTCAAAGTTAATACTATTTCTCAAATTATTTATATTTTCTTTATGTGGAGGAACATATATTAGAAGTTCGACAAGTAAGAGGACATTCATAAAAGCGATTTGATACAACTAAAAGACATATATATTTAGATTGTTTTAAGTTTATTCTTTAACTTTCTCTTTGGACTTGCACTAATGAGTAATTGACATGTTGATACATGACATTTATAAGTAAATAATTTGGTATTCAGGAAATACCGATTACAAAATGTTACTAACGTCTCATACCAAATCTAAATCTAAATACCATAATTTTAAAATTTAGCTCTCGAATATCGAATTGCTAAAAAAATTGATTCGATTTTCAGTGTTTTATGGCATGTAAAACATTTGTAGCAATTGTTTATTTTTAAATATTACTGGACAGTTACGTTCTCACCCTTCGTTTATAGTCGTTACTGGATAGCGAGCTAAGAAATTAAATTAATTTCATAAGTTGTTTTATAATTGTAAGAAATTAAATTAGATCAGATATGTCATTAATGGACGTGCGTAGGTTTAAATACGTTCTTATTAGTCTTTTAATTATGTTGACTAAGTTGTGTGTGAAGTAAAGATATTTTTAGAGTTTATTTGAATAAACTTATTATTTACTGTTTATAAGTCAAAAATTATAAAATTAAAATAACTAATTTACGATTTTTGATTTAGTTTTATTTTTTTAACTTTAAAACAAGTGTTTAAAAATGTTTTTTTAATTAAATATTCAATAAAACTAATAATTACTCATTTTATTAAATATGAATAGGTCACAATTACTCCAGAGTAATATTGATCTTTTCTCTATTAAAAAAAGAATAGCCGACAAGCATTAGTTTCTCAAGCCTTAGAACATGCATCGCATTTATTGACTTTGTATAATATAAAGTTAAAGTTACAATTAATTTTCTAGTATAATAGATTTTAGTCGCATTGGAATTTTAAACCGTAACGAATTGCCTACCATTCCACCAAAGCGGGGAACACTCACGCCTTAATTTGTGGCAGTTACCCCGGCGTCTAAACTCTAAATTGACCCTCTTCCTTTTTCTACGCTCTCAACTTATCAAACAAAAAAAACTTGTCAAACAAAACACATAATAAATTACCACACTGTTAAATGGTAAAAAATCCTTCATTAAAGAATCTTTATTTCCTCAATTGGAAATAATACTATAAGGAATTTGATGAGAATTTTCCGTGTATTAATTAAACCATCAACGAATTAAAATTTCAATAATTGCAAGCTCAAATCCTTTGCTTTCTTAAAAGAAAAAAAGCAAGAAAATTGTACTAACACCTATTTCACAGGGCCTCCGTTGAAGTCTTTGTTTTGGTAGTTGATAAAGTTAGATCCGAATGACTAATAAATCCCTCAACTTTGTCGTATATTAGCTCTATATTCTTTGCGTGATTACTCATGGATCTACTTTCCTATTATATTTTGGTTCTAAAATTGTTGAATCAATAAATGTTATGCCCATGATGTCAGGAGTAGTAAAAGCTGGATGTGTCGGTGGCAATAGTAAAGAAACAACCTAACTTTTTTTATTTTACCCTCTAACTTCAGTTACACCAAGCGAGGCAACCACTCTGCTAAACAAGAATTTTCTATACTTGTACTCTGTCCTCTGCAATTCTTCCAATTACTTGTTTCAGTCCATTTTTCATCAAATGCTTCCACCTTACTCCGACGAGTCGCCGGACGCTGATGAAGCCATGCGCAAACCTCCTAAGGCCAACAACAATGATTTTCTAAGGAATGCTGTGAGTAATTTCCAGTATCAGATTTCTACTCACCCTCGTTTCTGGCTATTTACCTTCTTCCTTTTTTTCCAACTTGTGGTGCTTATCTTTACTCGCAATTCCCCTTTCCCTTTCTCAGTTCACTCCCCACCCAGTCCTCTTCCCCAATTCGCTTCAGAAATCGCTGTATTTCCCGATATACAGACACCCCATCACGATGCAAATGTAATTTATCCCTTCGGCGATTCTGAATGCGAGTATGGTCGGGTCTATGTCTATAATTTACCATCCAAATTTAACAAAGATTTAGCCTTGTTGACCTGCGACGATCTAGACCCATGGAAGTGGCAGTGTGGCCTTGTGACCAATGACGGATATGGAAAGAGATCGACGGAGCTCGCCGGAATCTTGCCGGGAAATCTCTCCGCAGCGTGGTATCGTACAAATCAGTTCTCATCGGAGGTAATATTTCATTACCGGCTTTTAAACTATAGATGTAGAACCAGCGACCCAGAATCTGCTACAGCTTTCTACATTCCGTTCTACGCCGGACAGGCTGTTGGAAAATACCTTTGGACTGATGAAATCGAAAATCGTGATTTGCTTAGCAACAAATTACTGAAATGGGTTCAAAGGCAAAAGTATTGGAAAAAATATAAGGGTTTGGATCATTTCCTAACTCTTGGTCGGATAACGTGGGATTTCCGGCGATTAGGTGACCCGGAAAAACTCTGGGGGTCCTCTTTTCTCAATCGTCCACAGATGCAGAATGTTACGCGATTTACAATCGAGAAGGCTCCATGGGATGCAAACGATATCAGTGTACCTTACCCCACTGGATTCCACCCTCACTCCGAGAAAGAACTCCGGGAATGGCAAAACTTTGCGCTTTCATATAACCGCACCAGTCTTTTCACCTTCATAGGGGCGGCGCGTGGGGATATCGATAGTGATTTCAGATCGAGGTTAATGAGTTACTGTAGGAACGAGTCAGACTCGTGCCGAGTCGTGGACTGTGCCGTGATTCCCTGCTCTAATGGTTCATCAGAAATCCAAAAAGCACTTCTGAGCTCAGACTTCTGTTTACAGCCCAAAGGGGACAGCTTAACTCGGCGGTCGGTTTTCGATTGCATGGTGGCCGGTTCAGTACCAGTTTTCTTCTGGAGGCGAACGGCTTACACTCAGTACCAGTGGTTTTTGCCGGAAGACCCGGGGAGTTATTCTGTGTTTATAGACCCGGAAGCAGTGAGAAACGGGACAGCTTCCATTAAGGAAATTTTGAAGAGTTACAGTAAAGATCAAGTGAGGAAAATGAGGGAAAAAGTTGTAGAAACAATTCCAAGAATAGTGTATGCAAGGCCAAGTGGAGGTCTTGGGAGTGTCAAGGATGCATTTGAAATTGCAATTGAAGGAGTATTGAAGAGGGTCAAGGACGAAAACGAATGGAAGGAATATGTGGATATAGGCAGTTGAAGATGATGTTGGGAGATTTGATGAATGTTGTAAAGTATATAAATCTTTCCCTTAATATTCAGCTATACGTATACTGTTATAAATACAGGGACAAGTTGGTAATTCTGTATGGCTGGTGAATATGATTCTTGGTTTTCAGAATCAGCTTAGGTTGCTGGATGATGGAGAGCTCGGATTTTATACATGTATTTCCAAATATTTTTAGAGATTTGTGTTAAGATCAGAGGAAAAAGTGAGGTCAAGTGTTGTTATTTGCAGGTAATTAGAGTTATATATTGATCAGATTTTGGCAATTCTTGTTTCAGTTCCATGTACTAAAATAAGGTTTCATATAGATCAACATTTCAGCTTGTTACTTCTACCTAATGCAAACAAGTTGTTTGGCAAATAGTTAGGAGCTAATTTATTCTTTTCCGCTGTTGCACTGAATGTAATGTTGTGCACTATCTGCTTTCTTAGAGTGTGATTATAGCTTTGGTATAACATTTTAAAAGGCATAGAGGCTCTTTTCAAACAAAGTGTTTGGTTGCAAACTCAAGCATGAGGTTTGTGCTCTGTTTTAAACTGTAGAACTGTTTGTATGCTGGGTTGGATCGTTCAATGCCCTCTGTTTATATAACATTCTACACTGGGTATGTATAGACATAAGAAGATGTTTTATTTGACAACTTGACTGATATTGTAAGCATTTCTGCAAGGATCATTAGGTTCAAGGACTTGATTGTATTAGTAAATGCTCCGCAACATTCTTCTAGTGCTTTGACCTCAATATTGTAGTATGTGATTACGTTCGTTATGTTTGTACTTTTGATAATTGTTGGGGAGAATTATGAAGAGCCGTAGAAGTACACTCATGGTCGTTGTTCGGATCATGATTGAAGAATGCAAACAGATGTTTGAAGTAGAGTTTGCTTTGCTTGGTTATCACTCCAAGGTGTAGAAATCTTGGTGTGCAAGCTGCTAAATCCAATATAGAAACTACCCGGAGAGTACTTGGGAATATATTATGCTAATATCAACTATCAAGCCTAGCAATTTTTGACCCAGTTATTATTTTATACTGTGGTGCAGAATAAATTATATTTATAAAGCTAAAAGAACCTAAACTTTGATAGGCTAATTAAAACAAGTTGGAGCAGCATAATATTTAAAAACTCAACAACACCAATCATATATAAACCAAACAAGTGCAACAAATTGAGATATGTCACAAGGCAAAACATGGAAGCAACTTTACTGCTCTCTATTTGTTTACTAGTACTAACTCTGAAATTTGTTTGTTTGTTTGAGACGAAGAAAACTCAATCTCCCGCCAAGCCCACTGCTTAAACTTCCAATTATAGGGCATCTTTATCTCCTAAAACCTCCTCTATATCGCACTCTTGCTAAGCTCTCAACAAAATATGGCCCTGTTTTCTCTCTTCAATTAGGTACCCGTCTTGTTGTGGCAGTTTCCTCGCCATCTGCTGCCGAAGAATGTTTCACCAAAAATGATATCGTTTTTGCCAATCGCCCTCGTTTAACTATTAGCAAATACATAGCTTATAACTATACTACTGTCGGTGATTCCCCTTATGGTGATCACTGGCGTAACCTTCGTCACCTTCTGTGCACTTGAAATTTTCTCCAATAATCGTCTCAACAATTTTCAGCCCATTCGACAACATGAAATCAATCTTCTAGTTCACAGAGTGTTTCACAACTCTGGCGACAATTTTGGGACTCCTGTTGACCTTAAGTCCAAGCTTTTTCAGATGTCATACAATATCGTCATGAGAATGGTAGCTAGAAAGAGATATTACGGTGAAGAGGAAGACAACGAGGAGGCAAATCACTTTCAGGAGATTATAGATGAGATAACTTTATTTGCGGGTACATCAAATCCCGTAGATTTTATGCCTGCAATATTTCGTTGTTTTTTCAGGAGTATGGAGAAAGACTTGGCCAGGCTTGGTCAAAAGATAGACGCTTTCTTGCAAGGTTTGATTGATGAACACCGTGATGATAGAAGTCGAAATACCATGATTGATCATTTGCTTTCTTTGCAAGAGTCAGAACCAGAATATTACACTGATCAAATCATCAAAGGGATTATATTGGTAAGCTTATTTCCTTCACTTCTGGCAACTCCCGGGCTGTAGAAGGCTGCATCAATTTCTTAGATTTTATACATATATATATAGACTAACTAATAGGCCTTGGTATCCACTGATTTAAAAGTCTAGATTTGTTATAATCAACTTACAAAAGCGGTTGGCAGACACTTTTATCATTAACCATCTACTGCAGGTCATGCTGAATGCGGGGACTGATACATCATTGGTGACAATAGAATGGGCAAATGTCTCTTCTACTTAACCATCCAGAGGTGTTGGAGAAGGCCAGAATTGAAATAGACAATCATGTGGGTAAGGATCGTTTAGTGGATGAAGCGGATTTACCCAAACTGAAATACCTTCAAAGTATCATATCGGAGACACTCCGATTGTATCCAGCAGCACCAATGCTAGTGCCTCATGAATCATCTGAGGATTGCAAGGTCGCTGGCTTCCACGTTCCACGAGGCACGATGCTATTGGTGAATGCTTGGGCCATCCACAGGGACCCGTTACTTTGGGAGGATCCGGATAGCTTCAAGCCAGAAAGGTTTGAAGGTGTGGAAGTGGAATCATGGAAGTTATTGCCATTTGGAATGGGAAGGAGAGCATGCCCTGGCTCCGGACTTGCTCAACGTGTGGTTGGTTTAGCTTTAGGAACTTTAGTGCAGTGTTTTGAATGGAAAAGGGTAAGCGATGAGAAGGTCGATTTGACAGAAGGAAAAGGTCTCACTATGCCAAAAGCTGAGCCACTCATGGCTAGATGCAAAGCTTGTGAAATTGTTCACAAACTTCTTTCAGAAATATCCTGATGTGTTTCTACTGTCTTTCTAGCATTTTGTTGTTGCTTCATACCTTGGGAAAAGTTTGAACTAGTAATGTATCTTGTGTTTTCATTCTCTTATATACGGTAAAAACTCACTAAATTAATATAACCATAAAATTTTATTAATTTTGTAGAGTTATTATTTAATCGATAAATGAATATTTATTAATTTAAAAATGTTTTGTAAAAACGTCATTCATGAATTTGAGGTCATGATTAATGATCCCAGTTACCGCAAAACAATAACCTTTTGCGTAAGGAAACACTTATCGCATCTAGAACTCTTCACAATATTATGGTACAGTTTGAAAAGACAACACCGGAACTTTTTGATGCAATAAGAAAAGTTAGATATGAGCTTCAACTAGATTTAAATTTTAACAAAAAAAACAATAGAAACATATTTCACTAAATTGTCTTAGATATATTTGTACTTTTAAAGAATTATTAATTTATAATATTGATGGAACTATATATTTTATTTATATAGCGGTCTTCTAAAAATATATTGTCTTATTATCTTATTGGAATGAGTGAGTATTAATTTAGTGAGGTTTTATTGTATTTTGTTTTCTAAAAAAATCTTTAATTCTTTTCAATTTTCTTAAATTTTTAATATTTTTTTCTTCTTCATATTTTGTGTTATTATGCTGTTATATTATAAATTAAAATTTTAAAAATATAGGTGCATCATGGCTGACGTTGCTTTTCTTGGTTATCACTCGATTGGTTCTAGAAGGTGTAGATATCTTGGCATACAAGGCCATAGAGCAGCCAGAGAGTCCATGGAATTACGCTAATACTCTTTTAGTTCATTTTTACTAGTCAAATATTTTCTAATCTAATTTTATTTTTACACTTCATTTTTGACGGAACAAAAAAGTATATATATTTTCTTTCTATTACACGCTCGACTTATTTATATTGAGTTAACGTCAAAAAAAAAAAATAACAATTGACAAGTAAATCCAAATAGAGGGAATAGTATCATGCATAGCAAACTTTGACCCTATGTTTTATGAAAGATAAATGTTTTTTTGAGTGAACCAATGAGTTGAAAAGTCTAGATTGGCTCAACAACCCCATTATATATAAACCTATCCAGTGCAACAAGTTGAGATATGTTCCCAGGCAAATAATGGAAGCAACTTTGTTGTATAGTACTTCACTCGCTATTTTGTTTCTACTTCTACTTGTTTCATCTAAACGAAGAAAACTCAATTTACCACCAAGCCCACTGCTTAAACTTCCAATACTAGGCCATCTCTATCTCCTTAAACCACCTCTACATCGCACTCTTGCTAATCTCTCAACTAAATATGGCCCTGTTTTCTCTCTTCAATTAGGTACCCGTTTTGTTGTGGTAGTTTCCTCACCGTCTGCTGCCGAAGAATGTTTCACCAAAAACGATATCGTTTTTGCTAATCGCCCTCGGACAATGATTGCAAAATTCATAGGCTATAACTCTACTACTGTCGTTGGTTCTCCTTATGGTGATCACTGGCGCTACCTTCGCCGACTCTACGCACTTGAAATATTCTCCACTAATCGTCTCAATAATTTTCAGTCCATTAGACAACATGAAATCAAACTTCTAGTTCAAAGAGTCTTTCACAAATCTGGAGACAATTTTGTGACTCCTGTTGAGCTTAAGTCCAAGCTTTTTCAGATGTCGTATAATATTATCATGAGAATGGTAGATGGAAAGAGATATTACGGTGAAGAGATAGATAACGAGGAGGCTAATCATTTTCGGGTGCTTATAGATGAGGTTATTTCGTTTGGGGGTGCATCAAATCCCGCGGATTTCATGCCTGCAATATTTATGTTGTTTTTCAGGAGTACGGAGAACAAATTAGCCAAGCTTGGTAAAAAGATGGACGCGCTCTTGCAAGGTTTGGTTGATGAACATCGTCGCGATAAAAGCAGGAATACTATGATTGATCATTTGCTTTCTTTGCAAGAATCAGAACCAGAGTATTACACTGATCAGATCATCAAAGGGATTGTTTTGGTAAGCTTAATTTTCTTTACTCCTGCTAGCTAGTAGGCGTTTGACCATAGGATTTGGGACCCTAATTTCAAGTTTTAATTTGAAATCAGCTTTTATTTATGAAATCTGCACGAAATTTCAATTTCTCTTATTCATTAACAACTGCAGGTCATGCTGAATGCGGGGACTGAAACATCATCTGTGACAATAGAATGGGCGATGTCTCTTCTACTTAACCATCCAGAGGTGTTGGAAAAGGCCAGAAATGAAATAGACAACCATGTGGGTAAGGATCGTTTAATGGATGAAGCAGATTTACCCAAACTGAAATACCTTCAAAGTATTATCTCCGAGACACTACGATTGTTCCCAGCAGCACCATTGCTAGTGCCTCATGAATCATCTGATGATTGCAAGGTCTCTGGCTTCCACATTCCACGAGGCACGATGCTATTGGTGAATGCTTGGTCCATCCACAGGGACCCTTTAATTTGGAAGGATCCAGAGAGCTTCAAGCCAGAAAGGTTTGATGGTGTGGAAGTGGAATCATGGAAGCTATTGCCTTTTGGAATGGGAAGGAGAGCTTGCCCTGGCTCCGGACTTGCTCAACGTGTGGTTGGTTTAGCTTTAGGAACTATGATACAGTGTTTTGAGTGGAAGAGGGCAGACGAAGAGGAGGTTGATTTGACCGAAGGAAAAGGTCTCACTATGCCAAAAGCTGAACCACTCATGGTTAGGTGCAAAGCTCGTGACATGGTTCACAAAGTTCTTTCGGAAACATCGTAATGTTTCCAGGGTTTTTCTTGCATGTTGTTAGTTAAGAAAGGTTTGAATAAGTCATGTATCATGTATCTTCATTGTCTCTTATACTATGCACTATCTGGGTTTCTGTTTTGTCATTCAGATACTTTGGAATAATATACATATGAGGTGCTATTGCTTTTTAGTGGTGAAAACATTGGCTGATGAACTACAGATTTAATGGATTCAATTGAAATCATCGCAAAAGTATGCATATGAAAGACAAATGTCAACAGATATTAATTCAGAACCCATAATTTTAAATGTACAATGGATCAGTGGTAAGAACTTTCGCGGTTGAACCCATCAATTTAAATCCTTCTGGTGTACGAAGTGGAAACAAGGCTAGAAGCCTTTTGACTCGGTTACAACTCCCAATTGCAGTAAGTACTTGGCATCTTCTGTAAATAAGACATCATTTCTTCTCAGGAACTGCTCAAATTTCATATATCTAAACTTGCTGGTGTCCTCACGGTGGAACCTGTTTCCATGCTTCACGGAGAAGCTGGTATCTGACAACATTCCTTGCAGGTTTTGCTAAATTTGGATAATCCTTGAAGCTATCAGCAAGGAACGAAGTAAACGGTGAGTCTAGCTCATCAAGCTCAACATCACTGGTGTATGTTTTTTTAAGCACAGATGAACCAGTACTCTTTGGAACTTGATTTCCAACCTTCTCTATAAAAGAGGTGAGAGACAATGCTGGAGGAGGTATATAGGCCGTCCAGGTTGCAGTACACGGGAAGCTAGTGTGGTGCTCTCCAGGCACATCCTTCACATCATTAATCAGGAAAAATAGAGTATGTAAGAAAGGGTATGTGACATGATGGTTAATGAGTTCCATAAAAAGAGTAAATTGCAATTAAGTTTTATGGATGATAAATCTGCTGGAAATAAACAAATGGGAGGGAAAACATACTTCAGAATCCAGGGTCTCAACAACATTTTTCGGAATTGGATTTGGACGGAACTCATCTGGGACAAAATTGGCAAGGACTCGTTTGATCAAACCTGGACTAAATATTGGGCAGACCTAGCAACAGCAAGTTCACAAATTAAGTATAGAGAAAATGGATTTCTGGAGATTGATCAACTGAAAAATTAAAGTGGAACTAGGACTAACTTCTTTTCTTGTGGATGCATCGATGAGCACTTCAAATGGAAGCATCATGAGGTTGCTCAATGCATTAAGGAGACGAAAAGCCTTGAATGATTCTGTTTTCTTGTCATTTCCAAAGATGTTACTATACTCTGGTGAATCTTCATCTTCAAAGCCAATAAGATCTGTAAGCCATCTAGACCAGCTTCCGACCTATCAACAAACCAAAATGTTCATAATCACTAAATTAGTACTCTCTTGAACCAAATGTGGTTCTCATTTCCCTTCTTAAGAGTTAAATCAAGAGATCTTCAACATTTATACATATGAGAAAATTGAAATTCAAAATATTTTTCTGAAATTTAGTACAATGGATTCAAGAGAGCACGTTGTGTCACGACTCTCAAGTAACAAGAGAGTAAGGAGTTATAGGAAATAATTTAAGCATTGGAAATTACATAGATATGCACAACTATATTCTCACTTCTCATTACAGTGATGTATATTATCAACAAATACTGGCCATTGTTAGTAGCTTAACCTTGCGTAAATAATGGAAGTACCTCATAAATAAATATTTCAAGAATAATAAACGAGTATTAAACAAATCATGCTTAAGCTAACTTTTTCTACTCACAGCATTTTTCAACTGTGCACCAGCTCCAAAGCTTGATTTTCCAGGAGGAATTGGAAGGACCTTACGATCACTTATAGGATCAAACATTGGATCTGTTGGCATTTCTTCGGTGGATTCACGAAGAATAGCATTGAACATTGCCACATCCAATCTACTCACCAACTGTTTCATTACCTAGAAACACAATGAATACATTTCACTGTAAGACATTGCTTGAGGAAAAAAAAAAAGATGCTGGGAAATTGGTTAATAACTGGAACTACGAATCTCACACAGACGGAGTAGAAGTACTAGTAGAATGAAGTATAAACAGACATCTCAGTCTAATGAATTAACTCACCAACTTTGGCAGAACAGGTAAGCAGCCACATTTATGTCCCAATGCTCGAAGTGGACAAAGCCTTTCACAGGCATCCTTCAGAGCCCTTTTCCAAAGCTTTACAGAAAATTTACCCTGCTCTTGATCACCCAAAGAATGTCTACTACCATATGTTTTCTTCACCCTTGAGGCCCTAGTCTTACTAGTTTTTGCAGTCCCAAACTGCATATGTGGAGTCAGAGTCTGCAGGCAAAAATAAGGCATTGCACCGTAAACAAAGTAGCACTAGTTATGACAGAAAAGCACATAGAAAATTTAGGTGATCAACCTGCCACCAAAGGGACTTGGTGATTTTGGAGAAGATCCAACCTTCAAGTTTTTCCAATGCTTGAGTGAATGATTCGATATCCTCCCAGTTATAATATTGCTTAACTAAATAATTCTTGTTCCCTTGGTTGGCAATGTATTTGATGCTTTGCTGCATATATATTTTCTCTAACGCAGACTTACCTCTGTTGACAGTAGTTTCAGTAGGTGCCCCTTCATTAAATTGCAGTCCAGCAGCAGCCTGGCTGATGATTGCTCTTAACATAATGGAATTTGACAGCCAGAAAGTCAACCTATTTTTGAAGAAAATAAATTAAAGAAATCCTGTAAAGCTTTTTACTTTATCCATAAACATATTTGTTATACCATATTGACAAGATTTGTTGGTCGCTCCCTAAAAAATGAGTTTTAATGCAGATATGAGGTTGCTAAGTTGTTCTTTTTTCGGATCCACTATTCACTTAATTTAGATCAATGGAATATTGGTGCTTATAAATTAATTAGAAGCTGGCGAATTCGAAGTACCAAGAAACTTAAGTAGCTTATCAATCAATCACGTGAGTGTACCTTGGAACATCACTTCCACATGCTTTAGAAACCAAAGCTAATCCTGAAACAGCAGCTCTAGCAGCACTTGCCTGTTTAGCAGGGGATTTTGTTCTCCAGGCGTGGAGATAAAATCTAGCAAGGCGCCTGGCTGGGGTGTGAACCTTGTTCATCGAACTTCCATGCTCAGCAACTACAGAATAAAGGCCAACTTCAATAGCTGCAGCTTCTTTCAGTTCTTCCTCAAGCATCTGAATTCTAGACTCCGGTTCAGGTTTACTCTTCGACAAAACATTTGCAGGAACTCTTTTTTCAGTAGCTGAAGTAGTATTGGTAGTATTCTTTGGTTCTTTTTTCTCCACAGTACTCTTTGATTCTTTTTTCTCAGCAGTACTCTTTGGTTCTTTTTTCTCCACGGTATTCTTTGGTTCTTTTTTCTCCACTGCAGTACTTTTAGCAATACTAGTTTCTATGGGTGTCTGTTCTTGCATTTCATTCTTAATAATCTCAGTGTTGCCCAAAAACACATTTGGAGTCATAGAGTCTCTAATCTGAACAGACTTCACTGGCTTCAGTCGACCATTTGTGATCTGAACTCCAAGAGCTTTCCGAATAGAACTCATCGTGACTTGTCTTTTTATAGATTTAGCTATTTTGTTGTCTGACAAGTCTCTTGTGTCATCATGGAGATGATCATCATGTCCAAATTCATGATCTGTTGTTTCATCCGCACTATTTTGACTGTCCATACCTGCCTGACTATGCATATGAGAAGATGTAATTTTCGATATCAATCTATCGATGTATTTTTCTTTGGCGTGCTGAGTATTTTCTTCACCTTTGCTTGTTCCACTGGCTGCCTCTTCGTTAAAGTCACTCTGCAGTTAAGCTCATTCAAATGCTAAACAGAAAATAACACTACAACGGACAGGAAGCACAACTTTGTATACAATTCACCAGACATTCTCCTTAATTCGAGTGGTACTTAGGAACAGGAAAGCTGAAACTGGAGTTACATATTAAAATTCTAGAAGCATGATATGAACTAGACTGGTACGATCCCCAAGTTGCAGATGATAAATTTCGACCAGAATTATCTAGTAATTAGTAATAAAATACCTCAGAACATGCTTATTTTTTCAGATGAGGTTGAGAAAACTGAATACTTGTTAACAAATTGAATAACTTAAAGTACCTTTTCAAGCCGAGATGGTGATGCCCGTGCAACCTTAAAAAGAGAAGCATCAATCAGTAAAAGAAGCATAAGCAGAGTTATTCAGAATGATATGATTTGATTGAACTTTGAAATACCTTAACATTGTTAGATGGTGAACCCCAAGCAGCTTCAAAAACAGAAGAAGAAAAAGTTGAGGATGAATGCGAGGAAACATCATCATCAGTGTAAGAAGCAAAATCAGAATCATATTCAGCATCATCAATCATCATGTCTGATTCTTGCTTATCTTTTGCTGGCTGTACCTTAACATACAAAGATGGTTGCAGCAAGCTTTTCGAACTCTTCTTGCAGTTTAAAGGAACACTAATAGCTAAAGTTTCTCTGATAATTCCATATTCTCCAAAATTAATCGAAGCTGTCCCCAATAGTGGACCTTGAGCTGCATTATCCTTTGTATACTCATACAAAGAGAAATCCAAGTTATTCTTTAGAAATTTATCTTTTGATTTTTTCTCGCGACATAATGTTAAGAATAGGGTGAAAGTCTTGTTGATTTCAAGATAGTCATCCTCAACAGAGGCAGTAACAAATCCAGAATTACGATCACCATTCTCCCACTGAAGTAATACAGATTGAACCGATCTCAAAGACTCTGATGGAGGCCAAGGCCTGATCAGCTGAATATTAACAATGTAATCAATTTGGAAAGTAGCACCTTTTTTCTTCTTCTTCTGTCCAAGTACCATGGCTTGATAATAACTCGCGATTCAACTAACATCAAACAAAGCAGAGAAAACCAATGTGTTAGTAAACAACAAACTATAGAAGCATCGACGAAAAACAGAAGAGAAGATTTTTACCCAAAAAAATTATATGCTGTCTTCCAGGCAGAGTTTGTGAAGACTTTAATGGTACAGTGAACTTGGTGTATTTTTATTTTTTTGGAGATTGTTTGTTGGGAGAATAATGAATATAGAGAAATAGAAAACGAAGATGAACAAGCAATTCGTGCGTCCAACTACATGAAAAGAGTCATTTATTTGGAGAGGCAGAAAAAAAACAAAAAATGACTAATTAAATATAGGTGACTTGAGACTAATATCCCTAACGGCTTCTCCACCGGCCAATATTGAAGAAAATGATTATTATTATTATTATTAAGTCTTAGTTAATTTTGTGGTTTGCCACTAATATTGATTAATGCCTAACCATTAGCTAAATTTAATATTGGGTTTGTATAGGATAATCTATCATTTGTTTTTGTGCATTCATCTGATTAGTGATTATTAATTGTAACATTAACACTTACCTTTTGAATAAGCTTAGTAAAAATATCATTTATAGTCAAGGTATAGGAGTTAATTTTATGCTATTGGTAAAAGGTGGATGAATTCATCCATTGCTGATCTAGCTAGCGGTTGTGTGTTAATAAGAGTGAAGACTGCTATCCTTATGTAAATTTTAATGCTTCCTCCTTTACTTCCTTACTCAATTTTGTTTTAATGGCGTTCGGATTAAATTGCATGCACCTCAATTGATCGATCAATCAATGCTAGAGTGCTAAAAGAGCAGATGCGCAAATGGCATCGAAATGTGCAGATTGCAGAAAACGAGCTACTGCCACAAATTTAATGACCAACGTCGTTTACTCTTATCTCTTTATGAAAACAAGATGAGCAGAGTTTGATGAATTGCGTGGCAAATGTGTGAGATATCGCAAATACCAAACAGGCCTGTCTGAATTTGCATCACCCAAGGAAACCTTGCTTCTACTTCCTGCCGGATTTGGCATCCCCACAAACAGTTTTCCTGTTGCTTTTATTTTTATTTGTCCACATTCCAAAAATAAATTCACTTTACTGGCCAAATTTTTCATATTTTATTTTTAACATCAATTATTTATTTACCAAATCATTTTCTGAAACATAATACTAAGCATCAATGAATATGGGTATAAATGATAAAATACTCATATGAATCACTCTTTCTTAAAAGGCATAAACAATCCAAGAATTAGAGCCCCTCGCATTCAAATCAACTCAATTTTTTTTAAAAAATAAATAAAAATAGAGATGAAAGGAACACCAATTCACTTTATTGAATATTTTAATATTATTTCATTATACAAAACTTTTAATTAAACATTATATAAATTGTATGTTTTAATTAAATCTCTTGTATATTTAATTATTTTTTATAATATTAATTTTAGATACAAAAGTTAGCTTTTTTTATAAATTAATTTTTCTATATATGACTTTTTTTTAAAAAAAAATTATGTTAATTTTACTATAAATTATAATTGGATATAACTACAATTAACCTTCACAAAAATTAAAAAAATAAAGGACAAAGAAGCTCATTTTAAATTACGTAATGCATTAATAGAGTATTTATGGGAGCACATTTTGAAAGTTGAATATTTATGTATAATTTAAAATAATTTTTTCAACTATGTAATATTTATTTAATTGTATTTCATTAATGATTTCACTTTTATTGGTATTATCCATTATTATGTATAATATTTGCTAACAATTTATAATACTAAAAAAATTATGGTATAAAATAATTTTATATTAAACGACTATAAAAGAAAATAATATGAATTATATATGGTGAATGTTTTAAAAAGAATTTATTTTATGAAATAAGAAATAATAATATAATAATGAAGAGGAAGAAAAATATATATTTTTTAGTGTAAAATTTGATACGGTGGGTTGAAGTTGATTTACACTAAAATAGTGGTGACACCAAATTTGGTGTTTGGGTGGGAGATACCCTTATATTATCCGCATAATAGTTAAGATATACTCAGTCAAGTTCAGTGGAACAGTTAAGTGCATGCAATCTAGTCGGAACATATAAGTCATCTCAAATATGTAACTGAGACATGACTCATTGATGAATATAAATCAAAGAAAATAGGACAGAAACAGTAGCTCTGGTAAGAAAAGCAAATCATCAATTTCGGGCGTTTAACCTATTTTATCAGCCAGCCACAAAAACATCTGGGGGCGTCGTCCCTACTAAAAATTAGTCCTGATAGAGTACTACTCAAATAACATACATAATTTCACAAGTGGAGTTTTGAAAGAATACACAAACCTTGCTCTTTTGTATAGACCGTCAACTAAAAAAACAGCAAAGTAAAGAGAGAAAAAGAGAACAAAATAGTAACTATATACAAAACCAGGGTAGCGACTATATTAATACACATCGAAGAAAAAGAAACTAGGCAATACCTAAATCATACCACTAAAAGTAGGATAACACTCAACAACTTACTGCCTTGATATCCTACCATCCCTCATTTTTCTCTCCAATCAGTCAAGATTAACAAACAAATTCAAGAAAACAGAACAAACCACCTTCACCATCTGATTGCTTTCTTGATTATCGATCTAATCACTTTCGCTCCGGCTGGGTTTTGAGGAGGTGAATCCAACCTGATTAATAAATATGAAACTGAACACAAATTTATCGTAACAAAAACACATGGAGAGTCAATGACCTCAGTGTAACAAAAACCTGATAATCATCACTGCTGGGAATCCAGTCGTTTGTCGCCGGATTAGTTTTGAACTCTTTGGCTCTACCATTCTCATAACCACCATTCAATTGAAGATTGTAAATGTTTCCATTCGTTTGATTGACTACCTTTATGAACCCACTTCCAGTCTGCCAAAAATTGAGCATTAACCCAACAAAAATATGAATAACATAAACAATCTTCATATCTTGGATCCAGCCTATATTGAATATGATTCAATTGAACCCAGAGTTCAAAGCTACTCATAAATTCAAAAGTAGTAAATTGTTTCGTGCGAAAGAGAAGAGTAGAGAACCGTGTGATGCTGTTTGTCAATGGAAACCAACTCATTGTAGTACTGAGTTTCCACAAACTCCTCTTGCTCCGAGCAATTAGTTTCCGAAAAGATACTACCACCCTGATCAAAATCCAAAGGAGTGATCAGAAAGAGTGAAATAATTTGTACCAGCAGGAGTAATTAGCAGAGTACCTGAGATTGTAGAGATCGGAGATTGTCAAGTTCTGGAATAGGGAAATCTTCTAAAGGGGAATTGGAGATGACTGAATCAGGTTCACTGCGGTTAGGTTTGGCGGGTCTTTTAGGTGCTTGAGCATCGAACAGGGCTTTGACCTGGTTGGCGATTCGCAGCTGCTCATCTTCGTCTAAAACTTCGTCGCTCCGGCTAGGTTTAATCACCGTTAGATGCCGTTCCATGATATTGTCAGAGGTGTAAACGGTGTGGGTCGTCAACGCCTACTGATATTTGTATATTCACTAACAACATTCCAGATTCCACTTCACAACAAAACCATGGGCGCCTTCTACACTGTTGCCATTTGCCACGTCCCTCTGTCTCACCAAACTTTTTTTTTTAATTTCCCGAAACCGCTTCCCATTAAATTTGAATCGCGGCTTCATTTGAGTGTAATACTTCCAACATGAATATTCAATCCTCGAAGAGAATACTTTTAATTAAGGGTGAAGCAGTCCACAAACGCTCCACAACTCATGTGCCACCAAACTTTTAATGCTCAATGTTTGAAATAAAATGATAAAAATATCAATTGATTTTGAAGAAGTGTAACCCAATCCAAACCAAAATAACATTGAATTTCTTAAATATACCTCCTAATATAAATCACAAGTAAAACATAAAACACAATACTTAAGAGTAATATCAATTATAGATGTCCAAACATAAAATATAAACTAAATCACACACACACATATATATATATATATATATACTAGTTTTTCAACCCGTGCGTTGCACATGATTATCAATTCAAAAAATTTAAGAGAAGATTTGAATAATAAGCTTTGCACAAAATAATATTGCAGATTTTTTTGTGAATGTTCAATGTGGATCATCATATATATCTCTTATTCACACGAATCTAGGAAGATGGTCAATGAAAAAATTTATCAGTTAAATGCAATAACGTGTATATTTATTTCAATTTGATGAGGTTCAATCATGTAATTAGTCGTATCTCACTAATATTACCTTATAGACGATATTTGTTGTGTATTTTTCTTGTCATCTAACCAGATGTGTTTTGCACGTGTTTTTCACTTAATCTATTTAGATGTCATATGAACATGTGGAGAAAAACTACATTTTATTTTTTAGAACTATTTTTGTATATTAATTTTTATTTTATAAGTTATAACATAATAGATAACGTTCTTTTTGTTGACTCTCATATTTGACTTCTCGATTGACTGTGTACATAAATCAAAGATAGTTATTTGACTGTCTATAGTTAACTAAGAAAGTTTTCCTTTTTTTATTACCGAAAAAACTAAAAATTAAAATTAAAGAATATATCTATCTGTGAAATCACTTGTTTATCTTACACCCAATAAAGATATAGTTCATATATAGACTCCAACTCATAAAAATTGGCTATTAAATAAATAATAAAAATTAAACTAATACAGACTCCAACTGACGTTATTAGAAGTCATATGAACTTTTCTTCATCGAAATAACTAAAATATTAAGAAATAGTAAATTACTAAAATAAAAGGGCAATGTTTACAAAGTAATAACTATTTTGAAGCAAACTTCATGACAATCTAAATCACATAAGTAGCATTGATAAATAAAATCATTCTTTTGTCTTGACAATTCTCTAACTCTTGAGAAGTTTAATAATTTTGGGAAAAGATATTCAGAAACATATATATCTACATCATAAGAGAAATTGTTAACAAAAACAAATGAATTTATACTACAATAAAAATTAAAGTTATACAAACTTCAACTAGCGTTATTACAAGTCATATGAACTTTTCTTCGTTGAAAATACTGAAATATTAAGAAATAGTAAATCAATAAAACAAAAGGGCAATGTTTATATAGTAATAAATATTTTGAAGCAAACTTCCTGACAATCTAAATCACATAAGTAGCATTGATAAATAAAGTCATTTTTTTGTCTTGGGTATCAAAAAAACAAATCGTGACAATTCTAACTCTTGAGAAGTTTAACAAAAACAAATGAATTTATACTACAATAAAAATTAAACTTATACAAACTTCAACTGGCGTTATTACAGTCATATATACTTTTCTTCGTTGAAAATACTGAAATATTAAAAAATAGTAAATCAGTAAAACAAAAGGGCAATGTTATATAGTAATAAATATTTTGAAGCAAACTTCCTGACAATCTAAATCATATAAGTAGCATTGATAAATAAAGTCATTCTTTTGTCTTGGGCATCAAAAAAATAAATCGTGACAATTCTCTAACTCTTGAGAAGTTTAATAATTTTGAAAAAAGATATTCATAAGCATATGTTAACAAAAACAAATGAATTTAGACTACAATAAAAATTAAACTAATACAAATTTCAAGTGGCGTTATTACAAGTCATATAAATTTTTCTTCGTCGAAAATACTTAAATATTAAGAAATAGTAAATCAATAAAACAAAAGGGCAATGTTTATATAGTAATAACTATTTTGAAGCAAACTTCCTGACAATCTAAATCACATAAGTAGCATTGATAAATAAAGTTATTCTTTTGTATTGAGCATCAAAAAATAAATTGTGACAGTTCTCTAACTCTTAAGAAGTTTAATAATTTTTGAAAAAGATATTCAGAAGCATATATCTACATCACAAGAGAAATTGTTAACAAAAACAAATGAATTTAGACTACATCATGTTAACTTCATATATTGGAACATTACATACTAATATATATACTAAGCAAAAAAATAATTATTATATCATCAGAATTACTTTCCTCAAGTACTCGAGGTTAAAGAATATACTCTCTTAGGATAGAATAATTTACTCATCAGAATAGTGGTACATCATATTCCGCTAAACTTCGAACTACTCAACGACAATAAATCACACGATTTTTTTTAAAATGCAAGAAGAAGAAGAGTAGAAGATTAAAAAAAATTGTGCTTGAAAAATGAGAGGAAACTCCTCTATTTATAGTCAACAAAGGATAGCATGAATAAGTGTTTTTTGTGTCTTATCTGAAAAGTCATGACCTTTCCAAGAAGTCACAACCCTTTGGAAAAGTCACAACTTATTGAAAAAGTCACAACTTATTGAAAAAGTCATAACTCTTTGAAAAGTCACAACGCATAGAAAAATCATAACCCTTTGAAAAATATCACAACTTATCAGAAAAGTCACAACTCATCGAAAAAGTGACAACAACATAAGTTAAGAATATTATAGTAATTTAACATTATATATAATTCCATTTTCTTGGTTTTTCGATTTTTATATTTTTTAAATCCGAAATCAAATATATAAAAAAACAAAGTAAATTATTAATTCAAAACAAACCAAATTAAAATTCAATTTAATTTTTTGGTTTAATACAAATGGTGCACACCTTAATTGAAAATAAACATATTGATGAACCCACTTCTAGTCTGCCAAAAGTTGAACATTACCCAAGAAAACAATATAAACGGTTTATATCTCTACCAGAGCATTGGCTAGATGTACAAGGGTTTCAGTCGAATTCACTTCATCGAAAACTTACCCAATGTATATAAGATTTGAATTCTCTTTAACTTCATTGTATATTTATTTTTTTATATTTTGAATTATCTGATTCTTCTCTGTGAGATTGGAAAGGAATTTGTGAGAAGGCTTTGATTCGTATCACAGTTGGGGTGGGTTTCTCCAAAACGCTTAAAATGAGGTCTTCAATTCCAGCTTATATTACAAGTTTGGAATTTGTTGTATGGCTGGCCGGCTGGTCCAGAAATCATTCGAAGTAGGTGTTTTGTTCATGTGTTTACTGACTTTGTTGACAAAATTGAAATGCTTGTTGAATTGCTTTCCCTCATCTCAATTAAAAAGCGGACGACATACATTCCTAGCTCACAGGCTGTGCCAATCCTTGGGACTTGTGCAGGGGAGAAGTTCCTGCACACGTGTGTAAAAAATAATATTTACACATGTGGCGGGCGAGTGTGTACAAACACAACCAATTTTGGTGGTTGAAGGTGTCACGTCAGCACAAAAATATGAAAAAAATGAGTTCAAGGGTAATAAGACCTTAGTTAAGCTTGGTGCCCAAGTATATACAACTATATATACCCGTCTTCGGTAACAAAAAGAGAAACAAAAGTAAAAGTAAGTGAAAAAAAAATACTACACATACTATTTCTCATCAATCTTTCTTGTTATTTCAGCATTAATACTTATTTTATATCAAAAAAATATTTTTAAACAGCTATTTTTAAACCAGACAAGTACAAATACTTTAAAAAAGTTAATCCAACCCCCTCCCTTGGATCATGCTCGTATTAGGTACAGAGGCGAATCATTAGATCAATATTAGGATTTGTTTCCTTCGATCAAGCTGTCACAAGAAAAATATTTGTGGAGGCCAAAGTCACATGCGGATCGAAAAAAATTATTTTATGAACTTCTGATTCTAAAAAAGGAAGCTTACTAGATTGTGAATAAAATATTAATATATATTCAATATTTTTAAATATAAATATAAAATTTTGACATAAACTACTTGTTTTTTCAATTCATAACTAGAACTCGAACTCTATCAAAATTACATGGAGACCTTTTGAGACGTCGAGATGAAAATATATTTTAATTACCATATTATTATCTCTGCATGAACTTAATTATCTGCAAACAAGAATAATATTATATTAATTTTTTTAAAAAGACATTCCTACTTTAATCACACATACAAATTACAATGTCGGACTATGCACATACATATTCAAATAGTTGTATGAAAAAATAAATGAAATAATAGTCAAAATATTTTTTTGTGATTCCAACGGTTAGCTAATTGTCTAAGGTGTAGGGCTGCTAATATATATATTTATATATATATTCAACAATATAAGGCACGAGTTTCTCCCTAGTAGTGATCAGAATTCAGAATAGCCTAAAAATGTTGAAAACTGCCAACATCGATGTGGTTGTGGCGTGGATTTGATTGTTACACATGGAACGAAGCTGACTAAAACCAGAAATTTTCCAAACTAAAATGTTCATCACGTTACCCCAGTCCCAAAATATCCATGGATTTAAATTATAATACCGACAGTTTAATGATTTTTTTTTATATCAATAGACAATCTACCATGCTATAGCATGTCACTTATGAGTCGTTTGGTGTTAGGTATAAAGTATAATAATACTAGGGATAAAGTATAGGACAATTTTATCCTGCGTTTAGTTGGAGGTATTAGGTCATCTTGAGATTATTTATCCCACCATTTATACCTCGGTGATGGGACAAACTATTCTATATACATGATGGAATAACTTATTTCAAAATAATTAATCTCAGGATAACTTGTTCCCAACCCAATGACTCATTAAAAAATTATTATGTATATCACGTTAATGACAATGTTATTAAATAAAATTATGTACAATTATTTCTTAAAGTGATTTAATTTTGTAAATATTTTTTATACGATCGATCCATAGAATTTACATGTGTGCGATATCCCTTGGAAGTCAAACATTTATTTGGTCTTAGTCGCAATAAAGAAAAAAAGTGAGATTTTATCATAATTTATAGCAGGCTGCTTTGACCATTAAAATTAAAAATTAAAAGAAAAAAAAAAACAACAACTAAATTTAGACCCTGCTCTACTTGGAGGACTAAATTCCGCTAAATTTAATCTTTCTCAACAAGTTAGAAATTATAGCGTCTTTTATTTTTTTATTTTTCAAAATCATGAAACTGCGTGACAAGTTCCTACTTTTGATAATTCAAATTCATCTAACGTCATTTGAATAATGGTACTATTAGCTTCCTTTAGTCCATTGTCTGGTCAAAAGCTAGGCTCCATAAACTAGTATAAATTGGCAATGGATCACAAAATAATATACCTACCTACTAAACAACACTCAAACCAAAAGTTGTAAAAGTTTGCCATTCTCTCTCTCTCTCTTTTCTCTTCTTGACCAAATATGGCTATTATTACAACTAAATGCAAGAGCTTCATGTTGCTACTCCTTTTGTGCATTTCAATTAACTTTTTGGCCTCCGAAGCAAGGCCTCTTGATATCTTGAAGGTTCAAGGTTCTGACAGGGCTTTTGATTGGTTAAATATGGCTGCTATCAAGAATGGCCTTAATCTTGGAAGCGGCCATAAGTTTAACAGTCAAATATATCTCGGAATTAAGAATTCAGGTCCAAGCCCCGGAGAGGGACACAAGGTTACCACGGGCAATCATCAATAGTTTCCATAACTATAACCAAGCGTGCAACTCCACTTTTTATTCGTAACGAGGGAGAGATTCACTCTTGGCATTCTTTTAACGAAGGGAATTTCACATTCTTAGCATATACACATTATTTCATTTTATTTTTTTTAGTAAACATATTAATTAGCACTACAACTGGCTAGCTAGGTAAATACATGCATGTATAACGTGGTATATTTATATAGTGATAAATGGTATTAATGTGTATCTAATTCCTTGATGTGTATTTTCATGTACTTCTTTTCAAGTTCAAAGCCAAATACACGGACATCCAAATTTGGTTACAAGGGCAGTGAACATTAATTACTGTTTCTCTTGTGTCTTTATTTTAATTTCAGTAGAGTCCTCGCTTTTGTAAATATATCAACTTTGATTATGAATAATGGAATATTTAAATTAAATTTGTATGGCTAAATAGATGAAAATAATCAAATTGGACAAAGTGATTCTGATAGTGCTAAATTTACATCATATTGGTCATCTAGCTAGAAAGAATCATTTAGTTAAAGGTTTGAGAGACACATTACATATAATTGGTCAGCTTTTAAATCAGTTCCAACTAGCAAATAAATTAAATGCTACTCCATAATGATAAGAGGGAATAAGCGAACACGTCTCAGTCGGGTGTACTTCTCGATAATATTCATTAAGTTCGAAGATAATTTAGTCATTTTAGGTTTATTGTGACTGTTTGCAAATTATGACTCTCAAAATAACACATGTGCCACATATATTATTTAAAAAGTACGTTTAAAATATTATAAAAATAATTGACAATAAAATTATAAAATTAAAACAAATAAAATAATATATATTGGACCCGAATTTGTCCGGACTTTTGTATTTAGTATATATATATATATGACAAAATTATATTAGTTAGTGTTTTTTTTTTAGTTAGGTATTAGCCTTTCAACTTTGTCTGGTCAAACATCACATGCATCAACTGAGAAGTGAGAAACAAAGTCATAATTCCATATTAAATTCGCCAATAATACTCACAAATGTGAGCACACATATATACACTATTGTGCAAAGTGACGAATGGTGATATTTTCACATTTAAATTAAATACAAATTCTCCAATGTTGAAAAAGTGGAGATCTTTTGAAAAATATCTTATACTAGACAGTATTTTATCAAAACAAATTAAATTTTAATTTTTATGTATTGAGATTATAAATTTTTTACGTCTTTATTGAGGTTATATAAATTCGTAATTACTCTTTTTCCCTTCAAAAATACCTAGTAAAAAGTTGATATTTGCTTGCATGGAGAAAACAATGAACAATATCTTTTACTTTTCAGTTTTCATATGTAGTAACAAAACATAAATACATAATACATATATTATCAATCATGATCCTCCTTCAAAGTTCACTAAAATAGTTAATTTCATTGTGTAAATAATCTATTACACAATCGTAGTCTATATAAATGTAGTTGCAAACAAGAAGTTGAAATGATTTGTTTGGCTAATTAAGTTATTATAGGAAACTAAAAACACTTTTCAGTTTATTTAAGATCTGAGATACTTTTAAATCATGTAATAAATAAGTAATCTATATATTTATATAAAAGGGGATCATAAGCCCGCTGATGTGGCATGCCTCATTGATCAGGAAATTGATTTATCTATTTTCTTAAAGTTTTTGGATTTTCTTTCCATTTTTTAATTTTAAAAAAGTTATAAATTACAAAAATATATTAAATATGACAGATTAATGTAAGTGCCGTTTTTATTATTGATATTTAAAAACGTCTTTCACAAACGTTTCCATATTAAAAGTTTAAAAACGTCTTCCACAAACGTTGCCATATTAAAAGTCATATTCAAATTAAATTTCTTACCATTTATTTACACATTTAATTTTACTCCAAATCCATAAAGACTACCTCATTTGCTGAAAGCTTATTTTTACTTTACTTTTGCATTACTTTCATTTTCTCCCTTTTTCAAGTTTCATTTTCCTTATTAAACATATATATTTTTTCCTACTGTAATTTCCTTTTCAGTTCTCATGTCTTTTTTATCCTTTATTTGTTCACATTTTTATGTTATTATTTGTATTGATTTCACAAACATACACTAACATATATTTTATTGCTTTTCAGG